>JAOVVI020011031.1:0-12818 GCA_028571085.2 Nepenthes alata
GTTTATTAATTATATTTAAAATAATCAATTAATAAAATCATTAATTAGTTCAGTTTATTCCTTCTAGCAAGGCAAATACAACATTTAATTAATTTCAGTAAGTTAGTTAACAATATTAACATGTATATTAACAATGACATAAAATAATATATGTATATCACGTGGTGCTTATCCATCACCTTATTTATGACCATATATAAAGTCCAACATTTCCACATCAAAGTCAAATTATACGACTTTATTAAGGGCATTATATTACTTTATACCTTTCTTTTTAAAGGGTAATGGGGCCACTCTTCAACCACCTTTGACGTAACATTCCATATTATAATATTTATTTATCAATTTATTTTTATTTTTATTTTTATATAATTAGACAAATAGATAAGACTTTATACTACCCAAAAAAAAAAACAAAAAAAAAAAAGTTAATATTATAAACTAAGCATTGTCCGTACAGGAGAATTATGAGTTTCACAACTAACGCGGTGAATAGAGTGGGAATGAGACTTCACAGCGGCCGTTTTCTGCAGCGGCGACAGTGCCCATAACGTGGAAAATATTTCAAAGGTTGAGCGGCCTATTCCCATCAACGATCTAACCACACTAACGACAAAGCTAATATCACACCTAACAGATAACGATATAGCGTTCATGGTGACCGGTCGCCTTCAATAACAAAGCTCGATCAATGAGACGAAGGCTCCACTGTAAAAGGAAGAAAGAAGAAGCATGCAAAGAGATTTTTAGCTTATTAACTCACAGACTCCGACATCTATATGCTTTTTCGAGAAAACGTTACTATATCTCAGAAAAACCCTACAAAACACGTTCGATCCCGATCAATGAAACCGTCCCATACCTCCCCTAATGGCATGAGACCAGAAACCCTAGGAAAAGTTCCATATGCCCTTTGACCTTGTCTTCCCATCGAATTACTATTTCAGGTACACATCAGATCCAAAAATTGGGCAAAATAAAAAGGAACAAGAACCCACAAGGAGACAGCTATAAATCCAAGTTGTCATGAGTTCTCATAATCAAAGCACACAAAACATCGGCCAGTATTCCCAGAAAGAGAGAACAGAGTTGGATAGTTTACTGCCCAAGTGAATGGGTGGAACGATAATACAAATTTGAGTACCTCTTGAAAAAACCCGGTTCTTCTACTTGGATTGGAGGTATTCCTGCTTGCTTTCCAGCACCACTTTCTTCCTAGTTTCGAAATCAACTTTCTCTAGGTCCGATGCCGTTGCAAGATACCCGTAAAATACTCTCTTCTTCTCCCCAGTCCTCTCGTCCACCTTCACAAGATTTGGGTTGTTCTCCTCGTTGCCCGAGGGGGTGGGCTGCAGGCGGGCCCAGCCCTTGCGCCCATGGTTCTCCTTTTCAAAGTGGTCGGCCAACCGCATAGCCTCCCTCAGGCCCGACTGATCAGCCGCAAACTTGATCAGAGTAATGCCGAGATGACCATCTCTACCGTACAACGACTTCGACTTGCCGCCACCAAATCCAAGATCTGAAAGCCCCATTTAAGACAGAAAAACATATACAGATAATAACTTTAAAATATCCTCAATGCAAATGTATGATAATTGATTCAAACAGTTAGAAAGGGATAGCCCGATACACACGAATCTCTTGGAACAGCTCCATTTAGATGTAGGCAAAGCTCTGAACAAACCCGTAATTACAATGGATGAAATGTCTGCATTTTTCATACCAAATTCTTTTCTCTTTACTTTCCAAGCTGGTGTTAAATTAAGGAAGAAGTCGCACAAATAAAAACACTATTTAAGCATACACCAGATGCAAAAAATAAAAAATACAAACGTTACAGTAGAGAAAAACACAGTACTTCAAAAGCCTCTCATAAAAATTCAGGCATTAATGTGCAACGCCACATATAACAGTGGTGCCTAAACAAAAGCCTAAATAGCATAAAATCCATTGAAGAGGCATTACGGTTGCATTTATCTCACAGTAATGGCAACAAAAGAATGAGAGATCCTTAACCCTTTATCATGGTAGGGGCATAAAACCTTGGGCCCATTTCATAGCGGAAAACTGAAGCTATTTTCTGGCAGAATTTTTCAGGAAAATATAGAAAATGAAAAATTTTACAGTTTTAACAAAAGGATCAGAGATTCTTTCGTAGTGGGAAACTGAAGCTATTTTCTGGAAGAATAAAATCTCGGCCCATTACGTAGCAGGAAACTGAATCTATTTTCTAGAAAAATCTTGCAGGAAAACATGAAAAATGAATAATTTTCCAGTTATAATGTGGAAAACTAGAACAAAAAAAATGATGTTTACTAAGCTTCCTTTCCTCTCAGCTTATATCTCACTTTGAAGGGTTACTCCCATTTCATTCCAGCAGCAACAAGCTGAAGAGGGCTGCATCTAGATCCTCTTCCTCAGTCCAGATTTTTCTGCGATCTTTCTATCCTTCTCCAATGCCTATAATATATATATGCACATTGTCTAGACCTCTTGTCATCCTTTGTTTAGCATCCTTTTATCAAAAGTCAATTCAATCAGCAATTGAATTTATCATAACAGAATTCAGATAGAAACCAATTTCCTCATTCAAACAGTACATCAGTCAGATTGCCACAGCAATATGGTGCGCCCACTAACTAGCTACAATTAAAATGCAGAATCCAAGTTCATCATCTATAAAAAATTGTTCCAAGTTTCAATCAAGTCCAATTTGTTACTTTTTATTAGTTTGGCCATTCCTTTGTTCCTATACATGGTTTGGTGGGAATATCAAACCATATGGTTGTGTGAAGACATAACAGGATTGGGATTGCTGAAGCTTAAAAAATGATGGTGCTAAACGCAGTAAGATTGGGACTGGATGTGAACTTTACTATAATAAACATGTAAGTTTAGAAGAGATACAAGAGATGAAAGAGAAGATGAAAACCCACACACATCTAGGGTTTAGTCTTATTCAAATATACAGGGAGAAGTTATATAATTACTACATAGGATTCGGAATTTTCTTTCATTTCAAGTCATAACTTGTATCGATGCACTTTATATTCACATGGAGTTCGTTCCCCCATGAGCATCCTATCCATTCTTGATCAATCATGGTGGGGGAGCAAGTCGAAATTGAAAAACTCATACCGAGTTTAGGAAAACTTCATACGCCTTAAAGTTTATAAAATGAAAAGATTTTTTTTTTTTTGAGGTCCTTATATTATACTTATGCCAAGCATTGAATAGGCCAGGTATTCAACCTATAAATGTCTCAAATCAATAATAGGCTAAGCGATTTGCTAAGCTGTGGAATGTAAAAATACATTGATAGAAGAGCATTCCACCTTAGGGGGAAGTACCGGCATGAGCCGTGGTAGACAAAGCATAAGAAACCTGAGTTTAATTAGTCAGATTGATTAGTAAACAAGGAAAAATATTACCTAGGCAATACCCTTGCACAAAGAAATATTTTACAACATATCCAAGAGTATATTCTAACACTAGTAAGCGGTATATTCAGACACTCCGCCTCAAGTTGGAACACTAGTAAGCGGTATATTCAAGGGACTTAATAAATTACTTGATTTGATGCAATGTAATTGTTGCATGATTAGCACAACGTACCTAAGATGATCCAATACTCTCACACCTATGAGGCTCTAATAACAGTCCAATTCACATTATTTCACAGGCAACATATGTCAATACAGGATATTCTGACTTAACAATCGATCTTGCAACAACATTTTATTTCTTACTCTTGGAAGACAACATATTACATCCGAAAAATAACAACCTGTAATAGATTTTCAATCATAGAGAGATCCAGCCTAATCGGAATAAGAAAATCCCTACATTTGTGTGACTATAATCATTATAATGCAAGCCTTTCCCTAGTATATCATTAAAGTACTGTATAATCTGCATGACACTGTCCCATTGTAGGACACGAGAGGACATAAACTGACTCAACACTTACGAAAATTCAATGTCTAATCAAGTTACAACAACATAACCAATTTACAATATCATTCTTGTTCAACAAAAATTTTTTCATCATCCAAAGATAACTTCATCCCTTGGTCCATGGGTGTATTGCACAGCTTTGCATTCCTCATACCTATATCTCAAAGCAGATCAAAGGTATGCTTTTGTAGTGAGAAGTTGCCTTGTCAACACCTTGCAACTTTGATACCAAGAAAATCGACAGTTTTCCAAGTCCTTCATTTGAAATGAACTCTTAAGAAACATTTTGATATTGGCAAGATTAATATTATCACTTCTAATGATTACAATATCATCCACATTAACAACTAGTGCTAGAGTATCAATAAAATACAATGTGGTCACTATCTTTGAGAAAGAGACCAAATTCAATAACAACCTAACTAAATATTTAAAACCAAGTACACATTAACTACTTCAAACCATATAATGACTTTTTTAAACGACACACTTATCATTTCCCCAAGCAACAAAGCCAGGTGGTTGCTCGAGATAAACCTCCTCAAGATTTTCATGTAGGCAGGCATTTTTCATATGCAGCTAATACAATGGCCAATTATGTGTGGCAGCCAAAGATAGAAAAATTCCCATGTATGTTAATTTGACGATAGGAGAAAATGTCTCAGTACAGCCCACCCTGTACATCTACGCATAACTCTTAGCCATCAAACAGGCCTTTAACATTAAGAGAAAGCCATCAAATTTTACTTTTACTGTGTAAACCTATTCACAATCAATAGGTTTTTTCAATGGAACTGGATCCCATGTTTGATTCTCCCCAGGGGAAGACATCTCCTTCATATCTGCTCGCCATCCAGAATATAACATAGCATCAGAAACAATTCAAGGAACAATAAGAGAGTCCAAGGAAGAGACAAGAGCATGCAACGAGGGCAAAACCCAAGGACAGGAGATTGTGGTCGGGAGCAGATCGATAATCAAAGATGGAGCCATATGGTATATTTTAGAAACACAAGCATATGTTTTAGAAATAGAATAAGGTGGGGATGGCTCATGATGAACAACATTATAGACAATAAATTCATTAGCAAGAATAGATGAAGGACTAGATCAAGGAAATTTGTGGGGTGTGAAAGGAGCTACACTATAAACCAAGGAAGATATATTTTAGTGATTTTGGCATCAATTTTGGTTATTTGAGGTTGAATATTTCTAACATAGTATACACAACCAAAGATTTTTGGTGGAAAATAGTGTAAAGGTTGACAAGGGAAGAGAAGATGATCAGGAATACCCCCTTGGAGGACTATGGAGGGCATATGATTAAATGAGGAGACGAGCAGTTAGTATAGCCTCACTCCATAAAATTTTTGAAATTTTCACACAAAATAGGAAAACTCTGGCAACTTCCAATAGAATTTTATTTTTCTTTTCTGTAACACCATTTTGTTGGGAGTATTAAGACAAGAGGTTTGACAGAGAATGCCATGATAGGATACAAATGATGTAAATTGATAGATAAGTACTAACGGACATTATCACTATGCAAAGTTTGATTAGAAGAAGAGCGTTGATTTCAAATCTTAGCAATAAAGGTACAAAACATTGATAATGACTCAGAACAGTGCTTCATTAAATATAACAAAATAGTTCGCAAGTAATTATCAATAAACATTACGAAGTATCAAAAGCCCATTTCAGATGATACAAGATATGGCTACCAAATATTGGAGTGAACTACTTCAAAAGGAAAAGAGGCTTGTTTATTAAAGGTAATATAATATGTGATGATGTTTAGCATACTGGCAAAACCAACAAAATAAAGTAGACATAGAGTGAAGACCCTGACACAATTGCCGGAGAGAGGTTAGCAACAAATGACCCAATTGAAAATGAAGCTTAAGTGGTGAAGGAATGATACTAAAGCAAATTATGTGTGTTGGTCCTTCTTCCAATATGTATAGACTTCCTAACTTGCGATGACCCCCACCTATGATCCTTCTCGTAGTAAGATCCTAAAATACACAATTATTGGAAAAGAATACAATACCATAGTGACTTTCACTTGCAAATTAACTGAGATAAGAGGTTAAATGGAAAATGTATGACATATGAAACATGAATATTCGGGATAACGAAAGCATTACCGATTCCCGTAGCCTTGACAAAAGAACCATCACCAAGAGTAACATCAGAAAGAGTAAACCATGGTCTATAACAGGATATACCTAAGGTTCTAATTATATGATCAGAGAAACAAGAGATGATAATCCAAGCCCAAGGTGCAGTCAAAAGACAAGCAGTAGAGAAAATTGTCTGAACAAGGGTAGCAATGGTAGCTTATCCGGCCAATAGTGATAGATAGTCATCCTTAGATAAAAATCACTGTGTCTGTGATTGGAACATGCAGGATTCCAGTATTGCCCCTAGATATAATCACCATGTACTAATTAAAGGATATTGTGCGCTTGCCATGTAACTTCCAAAATTTCTTGTGTATGATTGACTTCACCACAATGAAAGCACGCTAGTTTTCCATATTTATGACTACTCTGTCCCAATCCACGACCACCACCTTGAACCATAGATGAGGCATGACACACCAATTACTCAACCAAAAATCACAAAGCCAATTGCTCACGTTGTTCACGCATTTTCTTCACATCAAAAGAAATCAGTATCAAATATTAAGCTCTTTGTAGAGCTTTTTAAAGTCATCAAAGTAATACGTCATACTCTGATCCTTTTGATTGACGCAAATGGACTTGAGACATCAAACATTTTGAATAGGTAGTATTACTCATAATAAAGAACGGAAAGAAACTTGCAAAAGGTGTCAGCATGAGTTATCAAAATAGCCACTCTCTGATCTATGCAGTTAATCAATTGGGAATAAAGTTGAGAATCATCACGAATCTATATTTTTGCCACAAGTGGGTCAATCTTCAAATTGGAGGAGTCATAAGTCATATGATCCTCCTCATCCATTCCATGAATTGAGAGGAGGACAATCTTCTTCCAGTGTTAATAATTTGACCCATCAATATGTTGGTCAATCACTTGGGAAATATGGTTGAGATACTTACAAAACACCACTATGGGTGAATTTGTATCCATGAGATAAATCAAAAAACTTAAAAACTAAGAAATTCATAAATCTTGCACCACCAAGCAGCCATACAACAAGAAGAAAACAAAAATACCTTAGGTAATATCATGAAGAGTCCAAAATACCATGAAGAAATTCAGAACACTACGACAAACAAAGTGGCTCCTTTCTCAATAGAGCCTGACGAAGAATGCCATGAGGTCAAGAGTTTTTGCCTCTTGCAACCAATGAAGAACAAATCCATTGGTAGCCAAGAGGAAATGATGAAGAGTTAAAAAGTAATGAATGCATTAAAATCATGAAACCGACCATCAAGATGAAGAGTTAACCCAATGAATGCATTAAAATCTGGAGAATTGAAGATTAATCCTAAAAAATTAGGGTTCATGCAAAAGAGGAATCCGTATGGGTTTTGTGCACTCTTGCTAGAGAATTGAAAATTTAGGTTGGGGCTTTTATTTGTGGAGGCAAGTTGTGCATCATTCACTAGGAAAAAATTTACTGACAATCGCAGTAGGTTTAAAAGGCAACCCACTCTGATAACACATAAGTTTGCAAGAGATGAAGAGGAGAAAACTCAAAACACATCCAGGATTTAATCTTATTCATATGTAAATGGAGATTTACAACATATACCATTACTACAGTACCCTAAATATGCCACAGCATATCCAAGTAAATTCTACCACTAATAAGAGGCATGATCCCAAAAAGCACATGATACAATATGAGAGAAACTAAATGACAAACAAAAAGAAAATACCTTCAACTTGAACATGTTTTCTATTTTGTAAACTAAAATCAATTCTCAATTATCAATCTACTGAAGATTTTTTAAGAAAACTGGGAAAAGTGAATTTAACAGAAAATAGTTTCCCACCTGAGCAGAGACTTATAGCTCAGACGGGGATAACAGTTGGATTTGGAATACTCGCTTCAGACTGCCTTGATATTTGGAACAAAGTAGAATGCTTCAAGATTATTAAAACATGAACAGCTGTTTGGCCTTTGTTTTTGTCCTTTACCTTTTTGGGGGAATGCAGGGGCATTGTTAACTCTGATCATACCAATATCTTCCGAAAACTCTACAGCATAAACAAGTATACACTACCCAGGGCATTCAGGTAGAACAGCAATGCCAACATTCTCTAGCTAGGTAAATCGAAAACATCAAGAAAATACCACAGTAAACCAGAATGTTTCTCAACAGTCACCACCACTGGGCAAAAAGAGGATGGCAGAATCTGAATGCCATGATGCATATGTCTTGCATCTTCATCAAGCCAAATATTTAATAGAGAGCAATAATATTTAACCACATCAATGTGAACATAGGATAAATATAGCCTCCAGGTTGGTTAAAATGAAGTGCATCAGGTGTTCATTGTGATCAAAATAGACCTCTAAAACTGAAAAGAAATATTATAAGACAGCCATTGGACACGTTACTTGGATCAGATTGTTGGGAATCAAATAACAGAAAAATACTCAAGCGTTACAAAGATGAGAATATCGAGATAGATGAGTTGAGTCACACTAAAGATAAGGAATGATATCCAAACATTTAGGAGTTTCATCTATTGAGGATAAAATGAGATATAAAAGTGTTCATGGTGGTTCAAATACTTAAAATGTAACCCAAATGAAACACATAAGGAAATATGTTAGTTGTAGTTGGAGGAAAGAAAGGAAAAGGTTGACCAAGGAAAACATGGAGCAATGTGGGCCAAATGGTTATGATGTGAATTTTTTCTTCCTGACTCTGAAAGTTGCAGTTGACCAGAGGGTGCACAGCAGAGATGAGCAACTTACTACAGTAAACCTCCTATTCAACCTAGAGAGAGAACTTGTTTCGTAAATACCTCCTTTCCCGATAAAAGCACATCATATAAACATGAAAAGTAATGACACCATGGAAAATAGGCATTTGATGAAGCAAAGAAATCCAATCTTCTACATATCTACGACCAGTAGAATGCATCTAACCAGACCAGAAGACAGAACCATAAGGCAGCAACAAAGTAAGAAGAGTAACTTTCTTTTATACGATGCAAAAGCTGTACTCTTCAATCCGAACACATTGATTGGCACAAATACAGGATATTGCAAATGACCTATGTCTTTTTGATGAGTAGGATGCCACAACTAACCTTTTACATGAACCAAAATACCAACATCATCCTTAAATAAAAGGCCCCGAAGCATGTGAGAATAGTCAATGTTCTTCAGCTGACAAAGGAGAAAAATCCAAAGTGATCGTGACAGGGGTTAGCTACCTTAATCTTGAAAGAATTACAACATCTTAGAATCGTAATTGCCTTCTAAAGCCAAACACAGACTAACCACTGGAGCTACGGGATCTCCCAATAAGCAATACACTAACTCTACCATTTCTTCCGGAGTTAACACAGAAACAAAAAAAACTGAAAAGGGGCTCACAGATAGAGTTGAAGAATTGATGCAATTGCAAGCATTTGTTTGCTCACTTTTGAGACTGCACAATTTATACTACACTTATTCCCATGCAAATCTGTTCTACAACTTGTCTCAGCAGACCATGCTAGGTTCCTTAGCTCCCCCACAAAATGTATACAAAGGCAAGCTTCTCCGCAAAATATAGCTTTCACTAAATAATGAGAAATGCAAGGAAAGCCATTGGAAGATCAATTCTCTGGAATTGACCGGTTGATTATATAGTATCATAGTAACTTAGATGGCTTTAGATTTTCCTTGACATCTTGTCTGTAGATGTCTAACTATCATGTGATGGGCCAAGTGAGGTTTCATCCCCAAACCAATTCACAAAAGGCAAAATAGCCCATTTTGGATACATACTATAATTTAGTTTCTTTTTTCCATGTGGGACATTGACATACAGCAGGCCACCACGCTTGTCCACTACGACTCTACTCTAGCAGCAGGCAGCCCTTTTCCTCCTCAGGCAATTCAATCTGCTCCAGGTAGCCCTCTACTAGGCAGCCCTTCTCATAACTTTGCACCATAACACGGAGCTCAGCTTTGACGGGAAATGTCCCCAATCAACAAGCAAATGCAAAATTCACAGAAATTCTAAATTCTGAATCCAATTCCAATTCCAATCTGATGAAAAACTGAGAGAACTGAATTTACAGACTCAATGACATAGAAAACTAGTTATCTAGCTAAGAATAATTCTAAGCCTAAAATAATTCCAAATTCAACTACGAAACAGCTCAAAAATATCCTAATATGAAACAATAAGAAGTCCCGAGATCTCAACAAAAGCTGCACAAGGGAATGCTGGCAGATGCCAGCATCATGTAAGTAACCTCCCTCTCAACTGCTTGGGAATACTGTAACAGAAATACCAACTTAACCAACTGCTTCCCCACACCACCACAATCAGAGATAGAGAGAGAGAGAGCCTAGGGCATGTTCTCAAACAGTGCAAAGATTGTTCCACGTCATGTTAGATGGTCCTTTAAGGAAAAAGAAACACAACTATGATTTGAAAACAGCAAAGAAGGTTTTTGATGTTGCACTATGGGATACAGAGCAACCATTGGAAAAAGGTCCAAGAAGGAGAAATAAATGCAAAAAACAGTGGCAATCCTCCATTTTTTCCACAATTCTGGGGGCTTACAGAAGAAACTTCAAAGAAAGGTTTTCAATGAGGGAGTTTTAAGTACCAGCAGGCGATTGGACAACTACAGGTTCATTTGAAAAAGCTCACTTCACATGTAGAGACCACAACTGCATTATAAGAACAAAAAAACACCAGCAGCCTAAGGCAACAACAGGTCAGTGTTGATGCGGAGATGGCCATTTTGCCATAGATGTTAGCTAACTGGATGGGGTTTGTTAAGTGAACCTCCTTTTTCCCCATTCTGCACAGTTTAGAGCACCGCACTCTAAATGTTAAAGCAGATCAGATCCTTTTGGATCACTTCAACATTTTCAGGCCCACCTCTTCCCTTCCAATTGCCTCCGACTCAACTAATTCACTTACCTTGCCAGTTTAGTTTGATAGGTCTAGTTAAGCTGTTTGCTTACCTACTATTCTGCAAGCCAGTGACCTCAACAGATTTAGGGTTTTAGTGTTGTTAAAGGCATGCTTAAGCTTAAGGCTTGAATCTTAGCACCTTAACATACCAAGACTAGACTTATTTCAAGAGGTGCGCACTTATAGGCTCTAAGACACGCACCTTTTATTGACGGTTAAGATGCACAACTACAGTGGTTATAATTTTTTTCTCAAAAAACAAAACTAATTTTTCTTTTTAAATTTGTTATTATATTCAATTGTTGCTTTAAATACGAACTTAGTATTTATGAAATTGGAATTGATAAAAGTAATGAGTTACTTATTAGAAAGATATATGAAGACTGTAATGATTATAATGAATTTGTATTTGAATATGATTTTTTAACAAAGAGTTTTATAGTTAATACTGTTTAACTTAATGAGGCCACCCATTACACTAAATTTGGAAATAGTGTAATCCATGAATGATAATTGCCTCTAAAACTAATACGTTGAGCTTATAAATAATGCAGATTAAGGAAAGACACATAAAAGTGAGAAAGTCATTTTGGTAGACAAGCAAGGAAGGAGAAGAATATAAACTTTTATTTGGCAATGATAATAAAATTTTAGTCTTTGTTACGAGTCTCTTGAAGACAATATTTTAAATTTATTAATAAATTTCACTGTTAATATATATTTGTGAAAAGAAGTGCATATTAATTGTTGCCTTTTTGTTAGTAGCTAAATTATGAGTTTATTATTATTGTTAGAAATATTTTTTTTTTATTTTTCTAATTCTCTTATTAGCTTTAACAAATCAAAATATCTTAAGAACATCATATATACATAGTTCATAAATGGATATCTCACTTCTATTAAACCTACAGGACCGATGCACCTTTCGCATTTAACAACACTAGGTGTTTATGAAAAAGATGTATCAAGCGTCGTTCAGTTACACTAAAAGGAATATCATTCGATATTTTTTAGTCTGTTTGTACAATCACCATTACACAAGCAACACAAGTTTTATATTTGTTATACATTCAAATATTATTTATCGTATTAGAGATTAACACCTAACAACCTTTTTATGAACTCTCATAAAATAATTATCTAACATCACCCTATTTGACAATATAATCAATTCTCTCATAAGTAGTATAGGCTTTCATTATCCTATTTCCCTTTACCCAACCCGCTAGCTTTTCTCATTAGTCAAAAGCCCAATCTCTATAGTATGTACTATGTATATTAATCATTTACTACTTTATTTTTATATGCCTATCTTATTATTTAAATGGCCTTAAACTGACTTAAGTACTGAAAAAGGCAGTATACTATAATATAATTCACAACTATATTATAGGTAATAAGAGACTTCATTGTGAACACTCTCTTAAAAAGTCTTTGATGATAACCATCCATTAGAGGATTGGTTAGCGTCATAATATTTTATCGACACCATTAATTTTTAATTTTTTTTCTTTTTAACAATAACTATTATTTATTTTGCACGATTCAAATATTTATCATCATTAAAAAAATAACTACTGTGAAATCACCACTATAATTTTCAAGGCCTTGACTAGTAAAAGCCTGGCGACATTAGCCTCAAGGCTTAGCCGATAACCACCCATTTTCATCACCATGATCTTCTAGTAGGGGCAAGTGCGACCAATTAAGACGCACTATTTTTCAAAGATGGTAAGCCAACAAAGCTAGTCCTATAGGCGGTATCCCATT
>JAOVVI020011032.1:0-12817 GCA_028571085.2 Nepenthes alata
AGCAATCTTGTAGTGTTTAGTTTTCTCAAGAGGAACACTAACAATGAAGCATAAGAGGCTTTCTTCTCAAAGAGGCACGAAAATATTCTGTCAATAGTGCTTAGGGTTTCAAAAACATAAGGCATGTATTTATAGAGGGCGCAAAAAATCGTTTAAAAATTTTTCCCGTGCGCTCGAGCGGCCAGACAGCGAGCAGCGAGCGGGCACCAATCTAGATTTTTGGCTCGAGCGAGTATCGAGTGCCAGGCGGGCGCGGGGGCTTCGGACGGGCTCGAGCGACTGGCAGGCGGATAGAACGGACTTTAAACCGACAACCCACAACCCAACATCGATACTATAATACATATGGTCACTGAATATGCCAAGTAGACAAATGTCTCTAACAGAATGTAAAAAAAAATCCGTTCTGTCACACACACTCTCTCTCATTTACTAGTTTCCTGTAAAATAAGTACTTAGAGAAACAACTCCTCATGAGCAACTACGAAGCCATTCTCCCTACAAGTTCACCCTCACATACAAACACTCCCTGTATTCATTTTTACATCCCTAGTATCAATCTATTCTCTGAAAAAAATTTCTGATTTGAGCGTCAGAGTATTTTTGGTGGGACCAAATCTCACTGTCACTTGACCTCTTGTTTGAAGTTGTGGTGGGCAGGACCCAAAGCTCAGCGAATGAAGATCGGATCTCGGTGGACTACTTGACCCAAATCTATTCAAATTTGGATCTAAAACGCATCATTGGCGCCGTCTGTGAGAAGCTAATAAAAAGCTAACCACTTTTATCTCCACAAATACTTTCTTCTACAAAGTTAGTATTATCAGACAATATGGTAAACACCAGAGCCCAAGCTAGCGTTCCCAGTAGAGATGCTACTTCTCCTGATCAGGACCACTTTACTGGTAATCTAGTCGGAGGGGCACCCGCGCCTTTCCTCCAAAACCTGACGGAGCAGATGAGCAATATGAATAAAATGTTCCAGATGCTCTGCACCAGCTAGGGCAAGAAGAAGCAGGGGGCTCCGCCTTCCTTAGCTCCTGCTCAGGCCTCCAGGAGAGGAGGCCAGAGGAAGAAGAAGCTGATTAAAGAAGCCACGAGGCCAGCTAACTCTCATGCTTCGGAGGCCTCCAATGCCCAAAGCCGTCCTAGGCTTGAGGGGCGCTTGGGTTACAAGACTTCAGATGAGAGTTCAAAAAGGAGGAACCCCCAATATACTTAGGACGAGCCAAGGGTTCAGGCTCAGGAGGGAGCCTCCCAAAATGAATGATCCGTCAGCAGCAGTAGCCGGCTGGCCACATGCCGCACTGCTGAAACATCAAAGTTGAGGACTTATTTTAACTCCAAGAGATCTAGAAACACCTCCCGAGTGGAGTCAAAAGTTGAGAAGATCTGGAACCGTAATTTCAAAGATGATGACGAACACGTCACTGATCTAGAGAGATCTCCTTTCACTACTGAGATCTTGAACCGCCCATTGCCGGCCAAGTTCAAGATGCCACCATTGGACTTAAAATGGGAACACTGATCCCATGGATCACCTGGATCACTTCCGCACCCATCTGAGTCTCCAGGGCTTGGAGGATTCGGTAATGTGCCGGTACTTTTCTCTCACTTTGAAGGGAGATGCCCAGATCTGGTTCCATTGACTTCCAGTGAACTCAATCCGAAGCTTTTGTGAGCTCACTGATCTCTTTCTGACTCAGTATGCTTTCATCCACCGGGGAGAGAAGTAGCTGTGGCATCTCTCCCACATCAAGCAGAGACAGGGAGAGTACCCGAGAAAGTTCCTGGAGCACTTTGCAACGGAGGCCAGAAGGATTCTTAGGCTCACACAGGAGATGCCTTAACGCATGGAGACCTCTTCAGGCACCTAGCCCACAAGAACCTGCGGACCTTTCAAGAAGCAAAGTCTATCACCAGGGCCTACGTAGCCACCGAAGAGGCTAACGAGGTGAATCATCCCGAGAGGACTGACCAACCTCACTCTTTTTCCACCGAGGAAAAGAGGAAGAATAGTGATGGCGATAATCCCTACCGGAAGTAGCACAGGATCGGAGCAGTGGACCACCAGGAGTATAGGCCGATCAACATCACTCCTCTCAATGGCACACGGGCCAACGTCCTCATGTAGATCCATCGTAAAAATTTTCTCAGGTGGCCAAAATCACTGAAGAACGCGGAGGGAGGAAATCAAGCTAAGTATTACGATCTCTATCGATCTTCGGGACATACCACGGAGGATTGCAAGACGTTCCAGCAAAAGATTGAGGCGCTCATCCAGAGAGGCTATCCACCAGGTTCATCAGAAACCCTTGCCAAAGTTTTGGCACCTCAGGCAGGGAAGGACAAAATTCATCCCAGCCACAGAACCAGATCGTGACTAGTGTTGTCAGCATGATAACGACCAGGCCAGGTAAGACCCAAGAGGATCACAAGGAATGACAAGCTGGGAGAAAGAAGTAGAGAATGAAAGAAAATGTCATTAACTATTGTGATAGTTGCATGAACCATATAATTTTTCCTACACGCTGATTCCCTTATTGTATCTATGCTCGTTTCAGACGATACCGTGGATTACCAACTAAAATGAGTTTTTATTGACAATGGAAGCTCCCAGGATTTACTTTATCTCGATGCTTTCTTTAAACTTAGACTAAAAAAGAATCAGTTGAAACCTACTAAAGGGCCACTATACGACCTTGACAACGAACCTGTAGCTGTCCAATGAATGATATAGTTGGAGGTCACCCTGGGCATGTACCCTAGAACGGTGAGTCATACGCTCAACTTCTTGGTCATTGACTTGCACTCTGTGTACAACGTCATACTAGGCCGGCCGAGCCTAACAGTGTTCGGAGCTATCACATCGATTTATATTTAAAAATAAAGTTTCCAAAAGTATACAGTATCAGTGAAGTGTTGGGTGACCAAGTAACTCGGTGAATGTGTTACATGTCCCAGATCGCATCAAGTAGTAGTGAACGACCTACATGAGAGTTGGACCATCAAGACGAGGCAACCTTGCAGCAGGCGCAGCCCGATAAGGCAGCCGACCTAGTACCACTGAATTTGGAGAACCCAGAGAGGTGTGTACAGATTGGGGGATCACTCGTCGGACCACTGTATGATGAGCTGATAGCGTTCTTGAGACAGAATGCTGATGTCTTCGTGTGGACACCCGTTGACTTGCCTAGGATTCTGGCCGAAGTAATGGTCCACAAGTTGGGCCTCGATCCTAGCCGTAAGCCCATCAGTCAAAAGCGGAGGAACTATTCCGTGGAGAAACTCATCGTCATCTAGGAAGAGGTGAAGAAGTTTCTAGACGCCGACTTAATCAGAAAAGTCCAATACCCGAATTGGCTCTCCAACGTCGTCCTGGTAAAGAAGAGAAACAGAAAGTGATGGATGTGCGTCGACTTCATCGATGTCAATAAAGCCTACCCAAAAAATAACTTCCCTTTACCTAAGATTGACTTATTGGTGGACTCAACTTTTGGACATGAAGTGCTAAGCTTCATGGACACGTACTCGGCCTACAACCAGATCCGGATGAGCCCAGATGATGATGAGCACACATCGTTCATGACCGACCAGGGCACCTACTGTTATAGGGTCATACCTTTCGGTCAAAAGAATGCAGGTGCCACATATCAAAGGCTCGTGAATAAGATATTCAAGAAGCATATCGGTCGCAATATAGAGGTGTATGTTGATGACATGCTCATTAAGAGTAAGACCACCAACCGAAACAAGTTTTTCCCGAATTGGAAAGGCCCATTTCTAGTCTCCACTATCCTACAGAATGGAGCATACAAACTCCGAATTCAGAATGATAAGTTGGTCCCATTGACATGGAACGCGGTCCACCTAAAGCGTCACTTCCAATAAAGACCTAGGTAGTTCATCTGTGTGATATGAGCATGCTTGTAATAGATATTGCCATCAATAAAAGAAAGTTTTCTCCACTTGCATTGTGCTATGTATGTCTTTTCTTTCTTTTTCTTTTCCATGTGAATGCTTGCTTGTATGTTACACGAAATAAATGGCCTAGACTATCCTTAAGTCCGATGAATTTTTATCTGTTCACAATTAAATTCTAGTCATCCAGGCAGCCCGTAAGTGTTGAATTAAACCCTGATCATCCAAAATGTCCAAAAGCGGTCGAGTTAAACCCTAGTCATCCAAACGGCTTGTAAACGGTCTAATTAAACTTTGGTCATCCAAGTGACCCATTCGCAGTCTAAATCCAAACCTTAGGGGGCTTGAACAACACACGTGACGATCTCCTCCAATAGGAGTTAGTGCTGTCAGTCTATGACGGTAAACACTTCAAGGGAAAAGTGCTCCATCCAAAAGTTGGCCGCCCAAGATCATGCATAGGCAGCCCCAGCCAAATGTCAACTCACGCTCGATGTAAAATCGGCTTGGTACGACATTAGGATCCACACTGATGCCTTCTCGAGGGCTTGAGTCCATCTGAGAGCACTACAAATATCTCCAACGTTGTGAGACGGACTGCCAACTTGGACAATGTTATGACCTAATTTTTAAAACATAGTAAATCTCAGTCATTAAGTTAATTTAATTAAGTTTAGGGTATGTAAGGTATCGGTTTTCACGATGTGATATAAATGACTAGTCAGGTTTCAGATTTCTAAAATATGATAATTGGGAGGTATACTACAATTTTACCAAGGATAACCAACAATATTAAGGGTCGAGGATAAAAGAAATAATGCCTGAGGACCTGTGTGAAAATTGCCGGACAACGAGCTGGTAACCGGTAGAAAATGAGAGGAAAAATATGGTCAATATGCATTGATCGCCTGATATGTAAAGGGACCGGTTAATACGTTGACCAGTTAATTAGACAAGTTACCCGGTATGCTTATTGATGGAAAATGACCGGAACGCGTCTTGAGGCAAAATGCCTGGTCACTAAAGATATCCAGTCAACAAGTTGACCGGATAAAATGGCATAACGGCCAGAATAGGTGTAATGGTTGGTTTACACTAGAATATGGAATGGATTAAAATTGTTGTTATGATATGCTTGGAAAAGGAACAACCAGTATGAAGAAGCAACCGGTATGCTTAAAAAAGAAAAGACTCGCATGGAAAAAATGCCCGGTCAACACATTGACCGGCTAAATGCACAAATAACCTGGAAAAGTAAAAGTATCATTTTGCTAAAATTTTGGTCAATACGCTGACCAAAAATTGTGCCATTTTACCCGGTATGGCAAAATGGCCGGTTTATGCATTCAACCAGTATAAACGGATGGCAATTGCCCGGTATGAATTTGCATAGGTGAGATTACCGGTATGAGCAAAATTACCGGTTTGTATAAATCTACTAGAACAGACAAAATTACCAGATTGTGTGATTGGTATATTGTAAGGAAAATGACCGGTATGAATGTATGGTAAAATAACCGGTATGAATTTTGAAAGATAATTGCCGATATACACGATTTGGCAGAAATGCATAAATTGCCAGGCATGTACGAATTAACCAAAATTTACCTATTTTAACTTAATTACTTATCTTTTATTATATTTCGAATACCAGTACCCTTAAGGAGCCCAACTTCCTCTTAATTATCATGTTTTGAAATTCAGATAGTTATAAGTATGCTGAAAATGCCGGTATAGTGTAGTTTGTCAGTTTGGCAAAATTGCCAATAGGCGCCATTTGCCGATATGACAATTGGCCTGGTAGGAATAAGGAAAATAACTGGTATGCTTGTGGGGAAAATTGCAAGAATAAATTTTGAGGAGAAAATGGCCAGTATAATGCAATTTGCCCAGTATGTGTGATTTGCCCGGTATGGCCAAAATGCCCAGGATGGGTATTGTGGGTGGAATGAGTATTTTAGACAGATTGGTTCATTAGGCAGTTTAATGCAAAATGCTAGAATAGCACAATTTGGATAATTTTGCCGGGATGAAGGAAAATTACCGATATAAAGCAAATTGTCGGTATGAGGCAATTTGTCAATATGACTGGTATAATTTTACCTAGTTTAAATTAACAAATTGGCAGAGATGCAAGGACAATATGAAATTACCAAAATGGCTAAAATACCAGTATGGATTTTTAACTGGTATGCATGAAAGGAAAATAACCGGTGTGGATAAAATTACCAGGAATAGGTAGACATGACGGTTTGGTAGAAAAAGGATGGTATGGAATGATTATGGGCAAAATACCGAAATGATTAAAAATGGCAGAAAAGTCATTAACCAGTATGAGTAAAATATCGGGATGAGTAAAATGCTGAGAGAAATGCCAAGATGAGTAAAATAACTGAATGGGTAAAAATGACGGAATGACTATTTGACCGGCATGGGAGAAAATTGCCGAAAATTCTAAAAGCTTCCAAATTCGGAACGCTCCTAAAAATTCTAAAACCTTCTAGAAAGGGTAAAGCAGCACCTAGAAATATGGGAGAGGGGGGAAAGAGGCATATAGCAGTGGCAATGGTGCGGCAGAACAGAGGAAAGAAAGGGAGGAAAATCCCACAACGTCTATGCAAGGGAAATTAGGAAATTGGCAAGGCAAGTGTACCATAACCCTTATTTTTTGTTATTACTGTTTTTAGCTTACTCTAAAATTTTTCTCTTTTAAGATTTGTATATAATACCGTATATTTTCCATTTTCTCATAATATTATGAATAAGTGTATGATTAAATATGAGTATTTTGATTGGTGAGTTTATTTTTAGTATATATTATTTATTGCACGACCGGATTGTGTCCGTGTACTGTTCAACAAACCCTAGAATGAAAATTGGAAAAATTTATGATGAAAAATAAGTTATGGCATGAAGACATTGTATTATGAAATATTTAAACTTAATAAATATTGGTATTTAAAATGTTAATAAAAGTTATACTTTTAAAAATGAAATGACCGAGAAGTCAGGTTTGTGTGAAGAATTTACTTATGCGAGGAAATGTGATATCTGATGAAATGACGGAGAACTCCAAGGTTTGTCTAAAGAATTTACTTATGCGAGGAAATGTGATATCTGAAGAATAAGAATTAAGATGAAGATGCAAGGATCATGATTAATAAGTTATGATATGTAAATGTCGTATTATGAAGCAAGAATATATATGGAAGGACTTACTGCAAGATTATCTGAAAAATATAATTATGTAAAGTAATAGTCTAAGATAAAGTGGTCACTGAAGAATGAAAGTTCAAGGCTAAGAAAAACGATATGATCTGAAAGAATCAGTTCAAGTGACCACTGATGATTGAGACTTAAGGCTAAGAACCATAAATTAAGAAGCAAGATCCCCAAGTTAAGTAAAAATAGTAAGAAATTGGACCAAGGATTGTTCAACAGGTAACATTTTTTGGCCTACTACAAATATTTTGATCGAGACTCGAGGATACCCTGGCCCCATATCCTAGCTGCTAGTGAAGCGGGTAATATTCTTAGCAAGCCTTAGGAAGTTATAGTGGTAATCGACGATAATTTCATTCACGGAGTGATATGTGGTCTGCCTTTCTTGGCGCGTTACTATGGAGGACGAGAACCAAGAATGAGATTATGTATGAATGAGAAGAAAGAACAAAGAACAAAGAATTTAAGATCATCTGGTCTTCGGAATGTAAATAAGGAGGACATACTGGTTCTCGGTATGTAAATAAGGAGGAAACATGAGATGATATATGGATATGAAAGAACGGTCCTCAAGATGAGGAGGACACATGAGATGATACATGATGGCGAAAGAATAAGAAATAAGGCCTTTGATTGTGTAGAGTATCACAATCTATTCTCGATTATTCGCTCCCTCAGCTAGTAGGGTCTACCAACCCTGATCCCTTAAGATAATAAGAGAATTTATTCTTAAAGATACGACAGTTCTAAACTATTTTACGATTTTGGCAAGTACTTCAGACTAAGAAATCAAAAGAAGAATTTAAAAAGAACAAGATAAAGTAATCAAGACAAGATTTGGCTTACTTTTTATTTCCAAACATGCAAATAAAAAAAAATTAAGCAGGATGAGAAAGCTTAAAATAAAGCTGAACAGACTAAAGTAAAGAAAGAAGAAAGAATGATCCAGATTTATGAAGCGGTGAGGATGAAAATTTGAGGTATGGAATTTTGAAAATTCAGAAAGTTTATGTATGGTGCTTCCATTGTAAGTTTAATGCATTTTAGTATGTTTCTGCTTGACATTATGGTTTATAGTGGCATCTCTTATGGCTTTAGTCTTACAGCGGTAGTGGCCTTGATGGATGGCCAATTGAGATCCTGTGCAGGTAAATAAATTTTTAATATTGATGATTTTATTCAAAATATGATAATTAACGGAAGGTCTTAGAAGATATGACCCATTCTGTTACAGATCCTGTGGATGAATTGTAGTTGTGTTGTGGATTAAATTTTGAGATCTGATAGTTTATCGGTATTGCAGGATTGTGGTAATGCAGGCTATTCGTATGGTTTATAGCCGTTTATAGAAGAAACTCTACTAATTTTTTTACAAAATTTAATATTTTAAATTTAGACTTTTTAATTTATATTTGATAAGTATGTCGATTAATGGAAGGTCCTAAAGGACAGGACCCATTTTGTTACAAATGGTATTAAAGATAAAAGATTCCTTAGGTTTTGATTTGAATTGTATGCGAAAGTTTAGGATCAATTAAGATTAATCAAATAAGTAGATGAAAGCGTAGGATGATTAAGTTGGATTGGATAGTCCTAGGTATCCTTGTTTGCATAAGTTAGATTATAATTCAGTTGGGATTTAGTGTTTAAACTAATTGATATCGAATGCAAGCCTAGGCTGATCAATTTAGGTTTAAGGATTCAGGCTTATTTGTTCTATATTGAGGTAAGATGAAATAGTTAAGATTAGATGGAATGTTTAGGTTTTTCCCTTAAGGATTTAACTTTGAAATGCATTGATTTTAACACCTCCCTCTAATCTGATTATTTGAGGTTAATAATCTTATGATATTTATGGTTATAGAAAATAACATGACTTCTAGAAAAGGGCCTTCCTTAGGGTGTTGGTCGACTGTAAGGATGATGAGAGAAAATTGTTTAAAGGCACATTAAGAATTTGAATTTAATCAATGCCGAGCTAGTGTTGAATATAATGGCACCTAATTGAGGTCCAAGTAGTTAGTTTAGTTAAATTCAATAGGTCTTGGGTGGAGATTCTCAGGTTAGTATATTCCTAAGAAGGGATGTTTGAATTTGACGATTAAATATAATGGATAAGGTAGAATTGATGGCTTGAGGTTAAAATATGGATCCTAAGGACTTTGAAGGTGTTGGGGATGATTCGATGCTTAGAAGAAGATAAGTCGATATTGCCTCAGAGAAGATAACAGGTGAAGTTAACCTTGGGTGGTTGGTGTGAAAAAGAGGCATGGGTTTTGAGGATAAAGAGATATAGTAGGAAATGACGTAGATTTTATATGGACGAAGATTTTATTGTAAAGGGATTTTTGGGAGCATACTTTACTTGGGATAGTTTAATCACATGATTAGAGATTGCCCATATTCCTTGGGATGGATAGTAAAGAAATCTGGTGCCTGGAATCGAGGATTTGTCATGATAGTACAAGTTTAGAAGTGATGTCTATGGTGGGAGGCAAGGTTTCCATATCTTGATATTTCAGTATATGTATGATCTTGGGATTTTATATTTGTTTTTTGTGTGTATTTCCTAAGTCTATCAGTTATTGGAGGATTATAGATTTTATAGAAATTGCATGGAGATTTGTGATACTTTCTCGGGATGTAAATCATATAAATGCATGTAAATCAAATTGGTTAGATCAATTTGACCATAATTGGGTGTTAAATTATGAGACAATCTTTGAGGATGTTTCTTAAATGAGAGAGCTCGACTAATTCCTTTTTTGTTACTTGGTAATTTGAGGCAGTATCGGGGTTAACTCCGATAGTTGAATTTGGTGTACAATCAGGGAAATATCGATTAATGCTCATTACGAGCTACCTTAGGACGTTTGGGGTAGATAAGATGATTATAAAGGCTACACATGGATAACAAAAAATTTGGTTGCCGAGGGATGAATCGTCTGATATGTCGGCGTTAGGAAAATGGATAGGTAGTTCGTTTGATTTATTAGTAGGGGTTTGATATTCCTAAGGATATTCCGTATTGGTAGTACTGTCAATCGTGGATAATCAAGTATGATGTTTGTGGTGGCTTGCTGAAATTTGGATATAGCCAGTATGAGTTTCGATAAAGCCATTTGAGTTTTGTAAGATTGTTGACGTTTTGTGGAAAATTAAGGAATGACTTCTCCAGTTATATGTAAGTTAATTTTGTGATGACTTCATTAAGAAAAATTTTAGAAGCCTAAGGCGTATTAATTCTGTTTGAGGATAGTACCCTGAGTTAGAAAGGAAAATTAGTTGGGTGCCCAATTAAGGGAGAGTGTGAATTCGGTTATAGAAAATGTTAGATTGGGCACGTGATTCTTTAAGGGCTTGAATGTGGTTCTGTCGACATTAAATGATGGATCCTTAGGAAGAACGATTAATGTTGTGATGGTATATGGTCTTCCTGGGTTTAACAATATTTAATAAGCGATCCAACAAGTATTTTCCAATGATCATAAAGCTGTGTGGTGTTTGGCTTAGAAATGATAAATAAGGATAGAATTATGTTAATTTTGCATAGCATTAGGTGGCTACCTTCGATATAAGTGGGGGAGGAGCCTAAGATTTGAAATTGTTTCGCCTATAAATGGGATTTGCTGATGAGGCCTTTCCATTGAGGAATTAGAGGTGTTTTTTATGAGGATAGTGATTGTCCCATGATTTTGGAGGTTTAAGGAGATGTGTTATTTGGAGAAATGAGAAAGGAAAATCTAGAACTATGTTTCCTGTATTGTATGTGAATGGTTGTCCTAGAATTAAGTGGAGGAGGAATCCCTAGTTAGAGTCACTCTACCGTAGGTCGGAATTAGTCAAGAGAAGTTTTGAAATTTTGTGGGTATTATCTTTGGAGATAGCATTTGTCTGATAATTTTAAAGGCCAAGATTATTACGTGTGAGGCCCCAAAATCGAAAACGTGATAATTTGATGTAATTAAAAGGATGAAAATCATTAAGAAGCCAAACGTGTAGCGAAAAATGATAGTTAAAAGTAAAAAGTTAAAAAAATATCAGAGTTTAGCAAGTAACCGAGTGGCGCTTACTGTGCGCCGAGGCGCTGCAACGAGCACAAAATCCAGTAGGTAGCCCGCTCACCGCACGCCTTTTAGGCGCTCGAGCACGATTTGCAGAATGTAGCTCGCTCGCTGCGCGCTCGAGATGCGCTCAAGCGCGGCCCCGACTTTTACCCGCGTGCTGACTTTATTTTTGTTATAAAATGAAGGGGAAAAAGGAAAATGGAGAGAGAGAGAGAGCAGACCATGCATGAAGGAGAGGAAGAAGAGTAGAGGAGAAGGGGAAATCACTTGTTCCGATCCACACCCAGTAAAAATAACGGTAGATCGGGCCAAGGCAAGTGTACTTCGGACGTTGTTTTTCGTTTTCACTGATTCTCTTGTTCTAAAGTTGATAAAATTGTTCTAAATAATGTTGATGTATGTTTAAAGTAAATGAAGCATGTTTCCTTCAATTGTTCGGTTAGATTTTTTATTTATCCATATTTATTGCAAGTTTTGGCTTCAATTTCGTAAATAAGCATGTAAGTTGTGTTCGATTTTGTCCCGAAAGCTTGTGATGAAACCCTAGCTCAAAAATATTGTGAATTTTGGATAAATAGCATGATTTAATGTATGTGTATGGATTTATGGCATTAATTTTATGAATAAGCACATGTTTAGAGATCGACTTGAGTTTGAAAGTTTTGGCGAAGCCTTAGGTACGAAAATGAAGGGGTTTTGATAATTTTTAAACGTAGCTCCGGTTATATAAAAGTTAATTGACATTGAAATGAAGCTCCCGGTATAATTTATTTTTAAAAAATTTACACGGACTTATACCAATAAAATTTTCATAAACGTTCTAAAGTTAACTAAAAGTAAATTGTGAAACTTTGATTGTCAAAGAGGGTTTTTAATAAAGAGGTTATTTCCGTTACTGTTTTTCAGGACCTGAGACAGACTATAGTCCGGATAGGTTTTTCGACATGCTTTAGGACTTTACAGTGGTAATTGAGGATAACTCTATCCATGGAGTTATTTGTGGTCCGCCCTTCATCGGGGCATTACAGTCAGGAGGAAGCATAGTTACAGGCCTACCTTCGGGTGGCATACAGTACAGATCCCTCGAGATGGGATACAAATGTTACAGTGATAGGCTTGGATTGTGTGGAGTGAACATAATCTATCCTTGATTATTCACCCCCTCAGCTAGTAGGGTATACTGGCAGGGTCTGTTACCATTATGCTATGTTACCATTTACAGTTTATCGATTACTGATTTCTAATTTATGAGGTTTAATATCAAAGTGTGCCTTCTCTGTTTTTTATATTATGTTTTGTATGACCGTTCTGTTTCTGCACAGTTATATGACCATTTTGCATCACAGTTTTACCGCTCATATGTATGTACCTTGTTGGACCCCGGCTTACTGTTTTATTATTATTTCCCCTCCAGATGAGATAGTAGAGTTAGTGCCTGACAAGAAAGAGTAATCAAGAAAAATTTCTGAAGACTTTTGAGGACCTGAAGCATTTTAAAGCTATTTTGGGAGAGCCTGTTAACGTACAGACTTGACTGAACTTGTGATTTTGTATACTGATCTTGTGTCTATGGATGACCATGCACATGTAGATTTTTGTATAGAACA
>JAOVVI020011033.1:0-12816 GCA_028571085.2 Nepenthes alata
TTTGTTTTGAAATGAACTTAGGCTTTGATTAAAAGAGAACTCCGGCATTTTACGGAAATGAACTTCGGATTTAGAGCATCGCTTCATAACAGTAAATGAACTTCGGCCGAAGAGCTCCAGCATTTTAGGAAAAATGAACTTCGGATTTGAGCTCTGGAATTTTAAACAGAAAAGAACTTCGGACTAGACCTTCGGATTTTAAACAGAAAAGAACTCCGGACTTAGAACTTCAAATTTTAAACAGAAAAGAAATTCGGACTTAGAGCTTCGGATTTTAACAGAAAATGTACTTCGGACTTTGAACTTCAGACTTTAAACAGAAAAGAACTCCGGACTTAGAACTTTAGATTTTAAACAAAAAAGAACTCCGGACTTTGAATGAGCTCCGTCTTCTATAACTCTGTGTTTACTTATGAACTTCGGATTTCAGAAAGGAACTCCGACCGTGATAAAATGACTTTGGAAATGAAATCTCACGTTAATAAAAGAACTTCAGTTTTTGAAGCTACTCCGAAAATGTGATGAAAAGTACTCCGTCCTGTTGTTTTGTAAAAGAACTCCACCATTTAAACACTCCATCCATTTTAAGAAAAGATGCTCCGTCCGTTTTAAGAAATGACACTCCGTCCTTTTGAAAAGAAAAGCACTCCGATTTTGATAAAGAAAAGCACTCCGCCAAGGGAGAAAAAGAGCTCCGCTCTTTCTAAAGAAAAAGTACTCCGGCAGAATAAGAAAAAAGGGCTTTAATTTTTGACTTCGGATTTAAAGACCTTAAATTTTAAAATGGACTTCGGTTTCAAAGGAAAAAAAATTCGGATGATATGGACTTCAATTATGAAGTAAAGAAAAAGGCTTTATCAAAATATATGGATTATGGACAGCAAGTGGAACTCTTCCGACTTTTGATCTATGATGATTGGCAATTAAAGAATACGAACCAAGAACCGAGTTTCCATTAAACTTGCTGTTAAAGATGGATGAAGGATATTGGAGTGACACTCGAGGATGCCTCCTGGGCCACGGGAGGGGACCTTTTGGTGGCATAAGAACTATGGCCCCGTATGTCGGGTTAAAGGCATGACCTCCCGCCTCGGGGAGCATAATGAGGGGATACGGCTTTAGGTTGTGGGGTAGCACACAACCCGTCCTCGGAGTTGTCCGCTCCCGTCCGGTCCTTAAAGATGATATGAATTCCGAATGATTTTGATAAAGACAAGATGAAAGAACATGAACTAAAGAAGAAATGATATGATGATTTTTATTATGCTATATTATGATCTATAATTTGATTATATGTATGCTTGTGTTTTTCTGCATGTGAGTATCCTGCTGGGCTTTGTAAGCTCATTCTTGTTAATTACAGATGATGAAAGGCTAATGGAGGATGGAGTCGAGTAGAACCTGGTGTTATAGCAAAATGGCTAAGCTAGCCGGAGCAAATTTAAAGAGCTTTGTTTATGTTATTATGATTAGACTTGTACTTTTATTCCGCTGTCTATGAATTTTGAGTCTTATGTTTCCATGACATTTTGGGATAAATGAATGACATTAATTCTAGTATGCATTTCAGATTTGGTTGGATGAAAAGAAAAATTTTTATGTACACCTTTTTATACTATATTATGAAATTACGTAAAAGCAAGGATTTTGATTTTGACGGCGGCTTTAATTGGTGGTAAAAAGTCGGGTCGTCACAGATTGTCTTATCAGTTTTATTAAGCTAGCAAATTTCACATGAATTTACCAAATTGCATTACTTGCTTATATAAACCAAGATAGTAGAATGATTGGTGTGCTCTTTTATTTATAAGTTACTAAAATTTTAGAATGGCCCTTGACTAGAGAAGCATGAAGGGCAGTAAGTAAATGGGCTCTAAGATCTGTATTAGATCTAATGTATAATCTGCTGTGATATTTGATGAGTCTAGCTGTGAAGTGAAATGGTCATTGTCTTTCTAGGTTGATTAGTAGTGCAACATATAGAGAAGAAATCCTCGAATCTCCTTGGGTTGCTAAAACAAATCCCGGGAGGACTGATTTGATGATGAGGAATTAGCATTCTAAGATCCATTGAGGAATAATTGATGAAATGGCACATAATTGAGAATCTTTAAACTGTCAGGACAGGAGTTTGCCACTATATTTTCTGCTCCTCCTTTTTATTGAATGGTGTATTGTAATCCCAACATTTTGGTGAGGCTTTTGTGTTGAATTGCTGCTGTGAACTTTTGCTGCAACAAATGCTTTTAAGCTCTCCTGATCAGTTTTAATGATGAATGACTAATGTTGTAGAAAGTGGTTCCACTTGGTAATAGTAAACAAAGACTGCTAGAAGTTCTCTTTCATATGCTATCAAACCTTTGGTTTCTTGGCCCAAACGACTGACAAAGGCAACTGGTTGGCTCTTTGTTATAGAACAGCTCTTGTACCTATATTATAAGCATTTTATCTCTTTGGTGAATGTGGCATTGACATCAGGTCCAGAACCAAAGTGTGTCATAGATTGTTTTAGAGTTTGAAAAGCACTCATGACTTCTGATGTCCATTGAAACTTTGGCATCTTGAGTATATCAGTTAATGGCTTAGCAATGATGCCATAAGACTTAATGAAACTCCTGTAATAGCCTGTTAGTCCTAAGAATCCATAAACAGCTTTTGTGGAATTAAGAACTGGCCAATTTAGTGTTGCTGCTATTTTGGATTGGTCACTAGCAACTTCTTTGTCCGATATGATTACCCCAAAGTACTTAATTTGTTGTTGTCCAAAAGAACATTTAGATATTTTAGAAAACATTTTGTGTTGCCTTAATATGTATAGGACTCGAGACAAATGTAGCTAATGAAGATCAAAATTAAGGTTGTAAATCAGTATATCACAAAAATAAAAAAAACTAAAATAAATTTTCTAAAATGAGCTTGGAAGACGTTATCATGAGTGATTAAATGTGATAGGTGTATTTGTGAGACCAAAAGATATGATTAAGAATTCATAATAGTATTGATGAATTTTGAGGGCTACTTTGAAAATGTCCAGGGGATTTATCCTAATTTGGTGGTAACCAAATCTTAAGCCAAGTTTGGAGAAAAAGAATCTCCATTCAATTCATTTAGTAAGTCTTCTATGATTGGAATGGGAAATTTACTTTTAATGATTAGATTATTTAACTGTCTATCGTCAATATAAAAATGTCAAGAATCATCTTTTTTTCTTGTTTAGGTGATGAAAAGAGACTATTATTTGGTTGTATTATTACTATGTTGAGCCTCACTTTGATTTGTTTTCCATTTCCATCTTTTTAAATATCTTAAAAGTGATTCGATTGATGAGATTTGCTATAATACTTATGAAATTGATAAGATTAAAAGGGACTAATTTGTTTTTGTAGGTTGGTCCAGTCTATTACTTTTTCCTTAAGAAGTGCATTAACATAAATATGGAAGTAAGAAAAAGCAATACAAATGTGTGTCAACTATGAAAACAAAGATGGTCCTTATTGATTCACACATGATTCTATATGTCCTATGCTACTCGAATCAAAGTATAAGCTAGTGATACTTTCAGTTATTGGACTAGTAATTATTTTTTTTCAATTGGGAGAGATGGCTAAATGGACAAAAGTAAATTGATATGGTCTTTAACTAACAAGTTCGCTGATGGAACTGCAGTTATATGGTGGTCATGAGATCTTTGTGGTGGTACTTGGGTGAAAATGCTAAAAACATCACTAAATGAGTCATAAGTATGTTAGATGGAAGGATGGTGCGTTACCTTTGTTAGGATCCGGACTGTTTATTTGAATCATGAGAAAATAATCAATAATTCATGACAAGTATATAATAATCACCAATAATAAAATAAAACGTAATTTTTACGTAGAAAATCCTCTTAAGAATGAGAGAAAAAAATCACAGAATGATACTTTCGAACAAATTCACTATAAAAGTGTTAGTTATACAAATCCCACAAATATAAGGACTATACACTTTATATTAATGGTTACACAAATCCCACAAATACAATGGTTAGACAATTTATAATAACGGTTACATAAACCCTACAAATATAATGATTAGATTCATTGTAATAAATAGATCGAGTAATAATAAATATAAGATGAAAGAATATAAAATATAACCAGTAAAGCATTCTTCTCAACTTAGAGAATAGTATACCCAGAGTCGGTGGAGATTGAAACACAATTCAGAACTTTACAAGATATTTGAATCTTCTTCTTCTTCTCCCTTTTTTCGTTCTTTATCTTCTTTTTTTCTCAACTCTCCTTCATTACTTGATTGCATGTCTCCGATATTAGAGTTAAAGCCCTTATATAGAATTTTTATCTTAGGGTAATTAGAAAATAAATATAATTTCTTAACTAATGATATCTCAGAATTAGAAAATAATATGATAAACTTTTCTAATAAAATCTTACCAACATCTTTCAAATAAAATCAAATAAAATAAAATATTTCCTAATCAAAGAGAATTAAATCTCTTCTAGTTTAGAAAGTCCATAATGTCTGTATGGTTTCCAAATAAAAAAGGATTAAATCTCTTCTAATTTAAAAAATCCATAATGTCTGTACAATATTCGTGTAATCTCGTCCAAACTACCAAAAGATGCGTTAAATGGGTATGGGCCCATATGGGAATGACTCATAACTCAATAAACCTTCCCTCATGATCATGTGAGGGCAATCATTATCATCCCAGTAATGATTCGGCAAACTTCAGGCTTTCCTTTCTACAGCGAATTCATTTCATCAATATGGCTTCCATCTACTCTGTTTTGTGCTCGTCTTCCATGGCTTCAGCAAAATTTTTAGACTCCCCTCCATTGTTAAGTAATATATACTTATCAACCAATAAACGAATAGAAGGCCTTCGATCTCCTATAGATTGTCGGAGTAGAATGATCTCGACAGATTAAGCAATATCATGGGGAATAGCATCATTCTCATCATTGAGAGTAGGAGTCCCACAGTCTTCTTCCCCTTCAGGATTGCCTTGATCACAGTCTTCGTTACAAATAGGCACCGGTATCAAGGACTCAAAATTTGTATTGCAAACCCGACTGCTATTGTTGTTGGAAACAACCTTTGCCTTTTTGCCAATATCTTCAATTGTTTTATCCTCGACAAACACCACATCCCTCGATTAAACAAGCTTCTTCTCAATCAAATCGTAGAATTAATATCTTGGATCATCTTCCTCGTAGTCGAGAAAAATACATTGTCTTATCTTTGACTCTAACTTAGTTCTCTTGTTCTTTGAAATATAAATAAATGCCTTGCACCCAAACACTTACAAGTGGTCATATGATACTTCCTTCCCGGACCACAACTTCTGTGGAACTTCTCCATTCAATGGACCATTCGGTGATAGGTTGATAATATAAGTTACGACCTTCAAGGCTTCCCCTAAAAATGAATTGGGGAGCTTCACCTCTGAAAGTACATAGCAAAATCTCTCTATCAGCGTCTTATTCATCTATTTTGCCATACCATTTAGCCATGATGTCTTCGGTGGAATCCTTTGGTGACGAATTCTGTGAGACCAAAAATACTTGTTAAATGCTCCAATATACTCCTCGTCGTTGTTACTTCGAATGCACTTCGACTTCTTCCCCATTTGCCTCTCAACCAATACAGGAAATTGTTCGAAGATGTTAATGGCTTGATCTTTCAATTTCAGCGAATACATCTACAACTTTCTTAAGCAGTTATCAATAAACATGATACAGTACAATGTTCCTTTTAGTGTCTTCTCCTTGAGAGGGTCACATATATTAGTGTGGACCAACTCAAGAAGATCGGTCTTCTTTGTGGACGAGTTTTTATAAAACAAAACTTGCCATTATTTCCCCGCCATACAATGAGGACAAGTATTCGACTTGGCTTCCTTCACATCTTGAAGGAAGTCCTTCTTGGCTAAACAGTTCAACCCTTTCTCGCTCATTTGACTCAACCGTCAGTGTCACAAATCTGAAGACTCCTCACTTTTTGTAACATACACATCTCCAACTATAATTGAGGCTTGCAACACATGCAAATTGAAAACTTTCTTTCCCGAGCTACTACCAGAGATCCTCTAATCAACTTCCATACCCATTCACAAAATGTGTTACAGAATCCTGCATCATTGAGATTACTTACTGAAATCAGACTTAGTCGAATATTTGGGATGTGTTGTACATCCCTCAACGGTCACTTGGTCTAATGGTTGGTAATAAGGCACACGTCACCACAACTGACAATCCAAAATGTGCCTTCATTACCCATCTTCAATACTCCAAAATCACCGAGAGTATAAGATGTGAAGAATTTCTTTCGTGACGTGACGTGGAGTGTCGGCGTTGAGGAAGGAATGCACTTAACAAAAAAAAAAAGACGTGACGTGGAGTGAGACACCGCTGTCCACCACCCAATCGATTTCGTGATCCACCAAATTGATCATTTCATACTCCTTACATACCAACCAGAGGTCACTTTTGGTAACAATTGAGACTCTCTCCTTATCGTGGGCCTTGTTCGTCTTCTGCTTATTTTCGTTAGTATTTTTACACTTCTACTTATAACAGTATTTCTTGATATACACTTTTTTTCCTATAGTGATGGCATTCAAGGTTTTGATACCACGATCGGAACTTGCTTCGATTCTTCTCACCAGATTTAGGGCCATGCCTTTTCTTCCTTTCCTGTGACTTGGAAACTAGCACTTTGGAGTACGAAGAAGAAGCCCCTTGTAATTGACATCTTATCTCCTTATTTAGTACGGATCCTTTTGCTATTTTCAGAATTACCATGCCATTTAGAGTTGTATTGCCTATGGTAATCCGTATCACCTCCCAAGAGTTTGATAAGGTAGTCAACAGTTACAAGCCCAGTAGCTCATCATCGAATTTGATGCCTATTCCACTCAACTGGTCCACACATCCTTGAAACTCATTCAAGTAATTGGCAATAGAAGTGCCCTCCTTGTACCTCACTTGCATCAATTTCATTAAGTGATACTATTTGTTATTATCGGTTTTTGAACTATAAAGTGTCTCAAACTTCTGCCACAACAACTTTGCGTTCGTTTCATTTCGAATGTGATTATACACGTTGTCATCAACAAATTGTCAAATATAGCTATAACTTGTTCATGTTTCAAAACCCATTTCTCCTCATATTTTGAGTCAAGCTTTTGCATAGCAAATACTAAAAGATACATCGTTTTCACAAATAATATAACTTTCATCTCACTTCTCCAAATATCATAATTTATTCCATTCAAATAAACTATTTTATTCTCAACCTCCATCGATTCAAATAAGTTTTAATACTTGATACCAATAACTTGTCTCTGATACTATTTGTTGGGACTCAAATCACTTATTTGAATCGCGAGAAAATAATCAATAATTTACGACAAGCACACAACAGTCATCAATAATAAAACAAGATGCAATTTTTACGTGAAAAATCCTTTTAACAACGAGAGAAAAAAACCACGAGACAATACGTTCAAATAAATCTATTATAAAAGTGCCGGTTATGCAAATTTTATAAATATAAGGATTAAACACTTTGTAACAACGGTTATACAAACCCCCTAAATAAAGGACTAGACACCTTATAATAACGGTTATACAAACTCCATAAATACAAAGATTAGACACCTTGTAATAAATAGATAGAATAATAATGAGTATAAGATGAAAGAGCAGAAAATATAACCAGTAAAATATTCTTTTCAACTTCGAGAATAACGTACCCAGGGTTAGTGGAGACAATCTGAGTGGTGTAGTTACTTATGGTGAAGATGTGAGTTAGGAAGCATTGTCCTGATTGAATCAATCTTTGAAGTTTCTTTGAAGCACTTTCAGTGATCCCATAAAATTCGATCTAGTTGAAGAAAATGCTTAGTTTGGAGAAATCAAATAAAATGGGGATGTATTGGCTTAACCAATCCAAATCAAGAACCATATCATAATAACCCAAATATAGGATTCTAAAATATGCATGGAATGGATGGCCTTAATCTTCCAAGTAAATTGATAGCGTTGTGCATCACTCACCATCTTGTTCCCAATTGCCACTGTTACTTTAGAAGTGTAGTTTGTATAACTTATGCTTTAGTGAAGGATACTATCTTGCGGCTCAAAAAGTTATTATGTGTGTTGCCGCTATTGAATGAATATAAAGATATGCTGATTGTGGTTGGAGCCTTTGATTTTAATGGTGTTGTTGGAAGGCCGTATTGAAAGAGCAAGGATAGATGTTTCAGACATTATTCATGGTTGGTTTACAAACCTCTTTTGTTATTGTTTTTCTGTTTTTTGTTTTTGGTAAGTGGAAATAGCATTGTATTGCTTAATGGTACATCTGTGGCCAGGAGAAAATTTATCATTACATTTATAGCAAAGCCTAATACTTGTTTATGCTCCAGATTCATGACATGGAGATGGATGCTTCTGGTTTGTTAATTTGCAGTTTGTTAAAGCTATTTAATAAGTTAGGATAAGGGTGGGCTTTGTAGTCTGGTTTATATGATTATTTGTGTTTGTTGTTCAAAACTTCAATTGCTTGTTTCTGCAATGAAGCTAGTTGAAAGGCATGAGGTGGCGAAGTAGGATTGAGCAATTTCACCATATGTCCCAGTTCTTCAAATTGAGACCACCTATGGAGATGAAGTTTGCATCAGATAGGCCATGGTTTTGCTTTAACATCAAGGCTTGGAGCTCTTCAAATTAATCTCGATAGTGTTCTAAGAAACCAGTTTGTTGTAGTTTGTTGAATTGCTCTACTACCTCAGCAAAAGATTTGCCTCCAAATCTTGCATAAATATCAATAGTAAGAGTTTTCCAAGAATTGTGAGACATTGTGGTGATATATCCTTGGAATCAAATTATAGCCCAATTTGTTGTAGTTTGTTGAATTGCTTTACTACATCAGCAAAAGATTTGTCTCCAAATCTTGCTTAAATATCAATAGTAAGAGTATTAAGAATTGTGGGACACTCTGGTGATATATCCTTGGAACCAAATTATAGCCCAGCCTTCTAAATAGAGAGAAGCTATTTCAATCTTTTGGTGGAATGAAATTTGATAGGAGCTGAAATACTTTCGGTATTTAAAGATCTAAGATCTTATATCACAGCCATCAAAGGTTGGAAAATCAAGTTTAGGTTGGTGGAAATTTGGTTGTGATTCGTTTGCAATATCCAGTGTTGGAAGTATTGATTGGTGGATTTGGGGATACAGATAATACTAGGATGTGGTGAGCGTCCTTGTGTGTTATTCAGGGAGGAAGTGCTTGGTTTCTGCTGCAGAAATTGTCTGATGTCAGACATAAATATTTCCAACTTGGTGTCTATCTGAAGTTGCTTTAGTTGATCTTCTACTGATGTCTTCTTGTCCGTCATGAAAGTAGGTTGAATTTGAGGAGTATCATAGTGATGTACTGGTGCAAAAGTGTTAAAAATCAGGATAGGAATTATGAATCTGATACCAAGTTGTAGTGGAAGAGTGTTATTTACACCTTTACTAATTATAGGAGAGTAAAATCAAGAAAGGTTGGTTGAGAAAGAAAAGAAAGGAGGAAGAACTAGAGGAAAGAAAGGCAAAACAGAAAGAAGACTCAAGAGATCACAAATTTGATTCCTTGGTGAAATAGACTAGGGAGTCTCTAGTCTCAAACTATTTCGACCCTTTTTTAAAATGCAAAATAAAAATACATACGAATATATAATACACATAAAATATATTCAGATCTAGATGTATATAAACAGTAAACACAATACACAGTAATAGTAAAGACGAAATTTTTGATGATGAAGATAAACCTCGATAACCATGGTTATCGAGTATAACCCTCCGACTTTCTACGGGTAGTAAAAATAATCACTAAGAAAGTCAACTTACAAATCGGATGGCACAAATGCACTAATTTAGCCTTCTAACTCCCGACTTGTGACATTTACCAAGGAACTCATTGGATTTTCATTTAATAACGGAACCAAATACCTTTTGATTTTCTTGGCAATCTTATTTCACGTTCCGTAGAATTTTGACACAGTACTGTATCCCAATTTTTACACCACCGACATCTCTTATAAGGTTTAATAGGAAAAAAAATGTGTATATGACAAAGTATATGAACTGACAATGTCACGAATCCGGACTAATTAGGTCAATTTAAATAATTAATTATAATTTTTAAAAATCTAAAATCTCAAATAAATTCAATAAATAGCACAAAGTTTTAAAATCCGGGTGTGACAAACCAAATACATAGGACCCAACAAATCAAAAATTTACACAAGATCTCATTGGACACTCATTCGGATCAAATAAATATGACTTATTCTACAATTATTGTAAGGAAGATAACAATTCATCCAAAAATATAATCAAACATAACATAATATCCAAATTATTTTCAAAATATAACCATAGATGACTGAGAGCTGCAAGTCGAAACTATAACCGATAATGATATATGATGGCCTAGAGTGATCAGCCCAAAACGTAGTCGTATGATACTCAGATTGGATTTCAATTTTCTATCTGCTGTTGGTGTGCGGTGGTTTCAATATATATGGTGGAATTGTTGTATTTTATATGAGATATCTCTCTGATTTATATGCACTATTTTATTCATAATGATACTTGTTGAGCATTCGACTCATATTTTCTATTTTTTTATCTTCAGAGTAAAATGTTTGGATTTGCAGTAGGAGTTGGGTAGGATTCAGTGCAACATTGCATTCTCTTGATGAGCATTTTATTCTTACGACTATTTGGAAGTAGGGAGTAGGTCAATGGTATTTGTATGGACGGTTGTTTAATGAGATATGTGCGAGTTTTTAATTTGTCAAGTCCTGTGTATTTGATTTGTTATACCCGAATTTAAAATTTATAATAATAATAATTTAAATTTAATTAAGAATTTGTTTGACCTACTTGGTCCAAGTTCGTGATAAAAATAGACATAATGTAAGAACAGAGGTGTGACGAAAAATTAATTTGCCGCCTACTCAAAAGAATAAATAGAAATAATATCTTATCTATAGGACTAGAGGTGAAATGTGTGACCAAAAAATTATTGGTCAACATAATCCGCCACGCAATCATCTTCTTCTGAGGGGGTAAGATGTTTGGTTTTAAAGGATTTGCCATGCCATGTCATGGGAGAGCCATGGAGAAATGCGGCAATCTTATCGTAATGTAGGATGGTATGATAATTGTACGGGTTATCAATATTGGAAACACGTGGAATACCTAGAGTATGAAAAAGCATATTTAGGGTAATTCAGAGGGTACTCTCCCTTAAGTAGGTAGTGAAGGAGGCCAACGAGAGGTCTAGGTCATGTAGGTTTGTATAAAACTCTTGAATCGAGAGTGTAGGGGGAGGAATTAGGTTGATAAGAATCGGCTCCCAATGCCAGTCAATAAACAGTGAGGAAATGGAGGGATCTAGGGATGCGAAACTTCCCATTCAAAGGTAAATTACTTATGGGACATGCGTTTTTGATATAAGTCCTCGGTAGAGGGATTGACGAAGCGGTTGGGTGCTAAGTGCCTGCTAGCCCGGGGATGCTTACCAGTAGCCTTTTTTTGAGAAAGAAATTCAAGGAGTTGATATCTGTACAGAAAAGTAGAGAGAGACGGTGAGGTACACAAATCAGAGACAAAGCCTACAAACAATGAACCCATGGAACCCACATCATGGGTCAAGAGAGGTAGAAAATCAGGACAAATCTACACACAGGAGGTGTAGATCGGATTGTGAGGAACCCAATAACATGTACAAGTCCATACCGAAACACTTGAAATCCACAAACCCCTCACCACCACGGGTCGAGAGAGGGGCAAAAGAAAGATAAGTTGACACTAGAGGGGTGTAGATCAGGAGGTGGTTAATCCGAAAATGTGAGTGTGTTCCACGTCGGAACACCTAAAATACGATACCAAGGCAAGGCTAAATCTATACAACTTGCACACAACTAACTACAATCGTGACTAAATATGTGGATAACTTGAACAAATCTAGCAAGATAAGAGAAGAAAGAGATGTTCATGGACGAGGAAGAGAACCGCTATTAATGAGGAAAGTAAGCATGAGAATGGACAGGAAGGAAGAACCTCACCTTGGAGGTGCCCATGATTTGCAAGTAGAAGAATAAATCTAGATGATTTGGAGGTTTTAAAGGTAGAGAAGGGAGAAGGACATGAGACAGGGGAGGAGTGGTGAGAAAATGAGAAGAGGCACTCGAATGGCACTAGAAGATAAAGAAGACCGCGATGTAGTGCTCGAGCCGCTTGAGGCACACCTGAGTAAGGAGGCAAATCACTCGAGCGTGACGGAGGTGCACGTCAGGCGCGCTTAATTTGGATTCAACATTTGAGTACCAATCAAATGTCCATTAGGCTCAAGAAACATGGCTGCATCTCTTTAAATAAATTAATTTGGTATAATACATATATTATTGAATTATTATATTGGTCATGTCTCTATATGATATATAAGATCACTTTTATTGATCCAAACTTTCTTTCCAAATTTAATTATTTTGTATAATTTTGTCACTTGATCGTTTAGTTAGTTGACTTGATTCATGAGGGTGTACATCTTTGTCCTTTAATTAAAATTGTTACAGGAATTAGTTGCTAAACAATGGGGGCAAATTTATTCAATTTCTCCGCATCCATGACATGTTGGGACAAATTTGAATAGAGGTAAGTTCTATTACCTTGATTCATAGTTTGATTAGAACCAAGGTTCCATCTGCTATTTGAGTATAAGATATTAGGTAAATCAATATTTATT
>JAOVVI020011034.1:0-12816 GCA_028571085.2 Nepenthes alata
ACAAGTCGAGAGGATCGCCTTACCTGTTGTCTACTTCCTAAAAAGTTGCGCCCATACTTCTAGGCATACAAGATCATTGTCCTGACTGATTAACCGCTTAAGGGGATTGTCACGAACCCAGACCAGATAGGTCAATTAAATTCTTAATTAAATTTTAAATATTATTTTTATAAATTTTAAATTCGAGTGTGATAAACCAAATTTATAGGACCCAATAAATTTAAAACCCATACAGGACCTCATCGGATAACTGTCTAAATAAAATAACCATAACCTACTCCCAAACAATCATAATGATAAAATGCTCACAAAGTGAATGTGATGCTGCGATGAATCCTACCCAACTTTTATAGTAGATCCAAATCTTCATCTATGAAGGAAAGAAAACAAAAAAATGTGAGTCGAAGGCTGAACAAGCATCATCGTGAATAAAACTAAGCATGTAAGATTAGAGGGGAGCTCAAATATAGTAAATATCGAGGCAAACTACTAATTCTACTCTGAATTTCACCACATACACTGAAACCACTACACACCCACAACAGATTCTAATCCAAATCTGATCTATGCATGATACAACTATGTTTTAAGCAGGCAGCTCTAGGCCATCATATATTATTATCGGCTGTAGCTCTCGGCCATCAGATTTTTAATATCGGCTATATTTTAGGCCTACAGCTCTTGACTATTGATTTCCAACATCGGCTACATTTTAGGCTTGCAATTCTCAATCATCAGATTTTTAATATCGGTTACATTTTAGGCCTGTAACTCTCGACAATTAGATTTTTAATATTAGTTACATTTTAGACCTGCAACCCTTGACCATCAAAATTTTAATATCGGCTATATTTTGGGCCCATAATTCTTAACCATCAGATTTTATTGGCTCTATTAGTCTAGATACATTTTAGGCCTGCAGGTCTCGACCGTCAAATTTTATTGGCTCTATTAGCCTAACTATATTTTAAACCTATAACTCTTGACCATCTTAAATCAACCCACTAGGGCCTCAGACTGTCTTCCCCTACACACATATTAATTCACCAGGGTCTCGGTTTACCATAGTCTTACAGATACTCCAAACCATCGGATCTCAGACTCTACCCATTTTCATGCAAATATCCAAATATAAAATACACATAAAAATATCAAATGTTAAATCAAACTAAAGGAGGAGGTTATAGATACTTTCTCCGATTTTATACCACGCAGATTTATTAAAAGGATACTCCAAGGTATCCAAACCACCCACTTCTCTCTCCTTTTTGTGTGTGCCCCTTCTTTCTCTTCCTCTTTCTCTCTCCTGCCGCGTCGTTCCTCTCCCTCTCTCTCGTTTCTCCTATGTGCTTTCGGTTCCCCTTTGTTGGCGGTGGTCTGAGCACGAACGATGGCACCAACCATGACAGTAGCAACCCTGTGATGGTAAGGGCAATGATGGTGGCACATGCAAGTGCCATCGGCAACTCTCTTTTCACTGCGCCTTATTCACACAATCTACCAAAATTTCAGCCAATTGCCTCAAAATTGATACTTGTAAATACAAAATCGGCATCCACAAAAAAAGAAAGGATTTGCTTGCCTAAATTTCATGTATTTTCTTTGGTGATGACGACGATGATGATTTAGCATCACTTATGCTTGTGTGCACCTCCCTTTCCTTCTACTGTAGCACTCCTAAAATAATAGAGGAAAAATCATGGCTAGGATTTTCTTTGGCTTCCATTTCAGCGTCAACCTCACCGGCTACAATTGGGCCACCTTCCCCTTTCCTCTTCAGCCGCTACTCTCCCTTCTATCTCTTCTATTTCCTTTCTCTTTTCATTCATTCATTCATTTTTTATTCCGCCACACACAGGTCCCTTCCCGGTTTATAATAATAATAATAATATTATTATTATTATTATTATTATTATTGTTATTGTTATTGTTGTTGTTGTTGTTGTTATTTATAATCCAATTATACCCTAATCAAATAAAAATTTGGGATATTACAGGGATGCTGCAGAGAGCCAATACGTCCAAATAACTGATCAAATGGGCCATAAATTGATCGAATTTGATAAGAAGTTTTGACCTTGGCCGGCCATGAAGGGCCAGGCTCTTGTAGACTTCATTGTTGAAATGAGAACCCTAATTCCGGATGCCCTCGATCTCGCCAGGGACACCAGCTAGCAAAAAGCACAAACTTAGACCTCACACGTTGATGGGTTGTCAACGCAATCAGGGATCAGAGCCAGCATGGTTTTGAGGACTCTAAATGTGTCTGAGATGAAGTACTCAGTAACTTTTTGATTCTCTACCACTAAGAATGTTTCCCAATACGAGGCTCAGCTCGCCATGCTCTGGTTGGCAAAGGAGTGTTCAATGAAGGATCTGACCATCTACAACAACTTAGAACTAATTATCAATCAGGTAAGGGGGAAGTTTGAGGCATTGAGTCCTCTGTTCACGCAGTACCTTGCTAGAGTGAGAGGCTTGATCCTCGTGTTTGACAAAGTTGAACTAATTCACATTCCCAAAGTGGACATCCTAAAGGCTGACTAGCCGGCCAGGGTAGCAACAGCAAGAAGCCAGGAACCGAACACCTGAGATATGCGAGAAGTTCATGGCCCCCCTAGTATAGAAGAGCCCGAGATGGGGGTATTGTAGATTGTTGATGATGAGAACTGGATGACCTATTATAGGAAGTACCTGACCGATGGATTCTTGCTAGAAAACCTAGAGGACGCAAAGTATATAAAGAAGACAGTAAGCTGGTATACCATCATAAGCGAAAGATTGTACCACCGTGCATACTCTACTCTCTACATGCGGTGTCTTACGCCCGAAGAGGCTGACTATACGCTGGGTGAGGTGCACCTCAAAATTTGTAGGTCATGTATCAGGGCTAAAAATCTTGCTTTCAAAATCATGCAGTATGGCTTCTATTGGCCCACAATGAAACATGACATCGTAGAGTTCGTAAAAAGATGTGAGAATTGTAAGGTGCATGGTAATATCTTCTACCAACTTCCCACGGAATTGTGAATATTGCAAGCACCGTGGCCATTCGCGTAATGGAGGCTTGACATACTTAGCTCATTCTCAATTGCATCTAGATAAAGGAAGTTCATCATAGTTGACATTGACTACGTCACATAGTGGGTTGAAGCCTCTTCAATGGCTCGGATCACTGAACAAAATGCGATAGAGTTTGTTCAGTAGAGTATCGTTTATGGATTTAGGATTTTCAAGATCATAGTGACCGATAATGAAATTCAATTCACTAGCAAGTGCTTTACCAAGTACTGTTCAAGTCTAGGTATCTGGATGGTTTACACTTCTATCGCTTACCCTCAAGCGAATGGGCAAGTTGAAGTGATAAATCGCATACTATGACATCGGCTAAATACATAGTTAGAAGACGTTGGGGGCTCCTGGGCAGACGAATTGTCATCCGTATTATGGTCATACTGTACAGCGCCAAAGGAATTGACCTGCAAAATGCCATTTAGTTTGTGCTATGGGATTGAAGTGGTCGTCCTGATGGAGATCGGGCTGCCCAGCCTAAGGGTCAAAAGGATTAACCCACTCAATAACTCCCAACATCTCAGAAAGCACTTGCTTGAAGAAGCCCGATATGCCACCCAGATGTGCATAGAGGCATTCCAGTGGTGGATCACTTGATACTATAATAAAAGGGTAAAAGCGTGCCAATTTGAGGTGGGAGATGTAATTCTGCAGAGTATAGAGGCTATGGGCAATAAAACTCATAGGAACAAATTCTCTCTAAATTGGGAGGGGCCGTTCTTTGTCTCAGCGATTCTCCAAAACTGTACATACAAGCTGCGCACTTAGATGACAAACTGGTTTTGAGGACATGGAGTACCATCCACCTTAAGAAGTATTATTAATAACCCCACACCAAACTCAGGTAGGTCCAGCATACATTATTAAGCATACTTGTAAGTTATACCACGTTTAAATTAATAACATGATTATTTGTTTATTCTCTATTGTTCACATGAGTACTTGCATGACATTGTATAAAATCAAATAGCCTAGACTGCCCCTAGGTTGGGTGAGAGTGCCTCGTCTATTAACCAACTTGAGAAAAGCATAACCAAAACCTCAGCTCTAGCAACGGAGCATCCCAAGTGCGGTCAGATGCAACGGCCTAGGGAGGGGGCTTACCCATGAAAGTTGGACCTCCCTAGACAGACGGCCATAAAAAATCCTAGGTGGCTTCTTTAACATGTGTGCAACAACTGCTCCCGATGAGGACAAGTGCTATCAGTCAAAAATGGTCTACAAATTAAGATCAGACGGGCAAGAATGGCAACGTCTCCTCCAATAGGACCGATCTCCAACAAAACCGTGCAGATAATGACCTTGACTTTGCAAGAGCCTGACAGTTGTGGCCATGAAACCCAACCAACCCTAGTGAGGTTCGGCAATAGACGTGCGTCAACGTCCTCTCGTAGGAAAGAGCACCTAAGTGCCACGACTTTCCCCTATGGGAATGAGTACAATCGGACCTTGGCATCCATGCCATGGCCAACTGCATTGGCAATGACACCTAACTAGTAAATTACAAAGCATCAAGTAAAAGGATTCTACGTAAATGCAAAAACACAGGTGATAAGGATTGAAAAAGTCCCGACAATTTATTATAAAGTCAAAATGTACATTAGGGGGCATGCATCCACTACCAAGGAATGAAGCGTTGCCTAGGCTAACATCTCAGAGGGATGATTATCCTAAGATTGGGGGCTCCTCGTCGAGCGCGATGAGGGCTCCCTTCCTCTCTTGGAGAAGTCTGTTGGGTGAGACCGCTATCAAGCACCACTGTTTATCTGATCGAAGAAGTCAACAGGAAAGTCTGGGACCGCTAGGGATGCAATTCATCTACAAATGCAAACATTGTCCCAGAATTTGACATTCCGAATATGGTCCGCTTCCTGTAGATTGAATCAGGTCCTCTACACTGCCTCCAATCAAGTGTTCTCACACTGAAGGCCAGCAAGATGCTTCTCGACTGCCTGGAGCGCGTCCTTAAGCTCGGATAGCTTGAGGTCAAGACTGGTGGCCGGCTCCCAACACTGCCAGGCCTCTATAGGGGTGGAATTCACCCAACCCAGCATCTCCACAAGCACACTCAGGTTGATGCTCGTTTGGGTTAGGTGACGAATCTCCGCATTACATTAGTGCATCTTAACATCTTTCTGATGCAAGCAAGCTTCCAAGATACGCAGCATCGTTTGTGACTACAAGCAAAAAGTAGGATGGTCAGGCAAGACCGACAATAATAAGAATGAAGAGTTACCTAATATGTACCCCAATGTAAGGCATCTCCTCCACAGCCGAAGGATCCAGGGGAGCCCTGGGTGTAGAAGCTGGCGGAGGCCTCCACTCCGGTGCGGGTAGCATATGATGAATGGGAGGTGCCCTAGAACTTGGATGTGGTAGAGGATCCACTAGTCCCTTTGGGGCTTTGGATATCTAAGCATCTTGGAGAGGCGCCTCCCTAGTTGTCCCCGCCTCCGCATCACTCCCTGTTTGATCTTCAACCGGACAAATGACGTTGGGGCCCTCATTGACTAAAGCAGTAGGAGGCCTAGGTGCGGACTCTTTAGGCGATGAGATGATGACAACGGGGACCCTATACTGGGCTAAAGTCGGCATAGAGATCAGCTCGCTTGGCTCTTTGGCCCTAGGTTCATTTAAGGCTCCAGTAGGGAGAACAAGGGGCTTGCCTCCCTTAGTGGACTCGGTAACCTCCTCTAAAATACGGCTAGCTAAAGAAAACAAGACAGGAGCTAGCCTACTAGATGACTCGCCAAACTCCAACATTTGCTCCGCCATGGTAGGGCCAGAGTCCATGGAGGAGGAGCTTGATAAAGCTACCCACCGCTAAGATGCCCTCTTTGGGGAATCTTGGATATACAGTGACCTAGGATTCCTCTTGGGCCAGACTTGCGGCAGGGCGGTCACGTCCATCACCTCGAAGTAGGACTCCCACTTAGGCCGAACGGGGGCCCACGAAGACAACCAGGAGTCCTTCTCATGGAACAAGTTGGCATGCGGCTTGATAAGATTTGTCAACGGTCTCGTCAAGTTCTCCTCCCAGTCCAAAACTTTGTTGGCATAGGAGGCTGGTACCTTACCCAACTTGTTGGAAGGAGCCCAATCAGAGGGGACTGCTAATAAGAAGAATCAATCTTTCTAACCCTTCACAAAATTGGAATTTCCCCCACTTATTTGAAACAATTTGTCGGGGCGAGCAAAATCCAGTTCGCGTCCTGGTAGAATTGAAAGATCACCTTCATGGTCAAGACGTCCAAGGACTATCCCTGATGGCAAAGAAAGATACTCAGGGGAGCTAGATATCGCATGACATTAGGGTGAAGCTACGCAATTAGGATGTCTAACGACACTAGAATCACGTATAGCTCAAGCACAAAGGGAATATGGAGGCCACTCCTTAGGCGGGCCTCATATGTACTGATGAAACCACGATGGGGAGAGGAGGCGCTCTCGCCCTTTCTCGGAAGCTCGAATGGGATGTCACTCGAGATACTAAATTGTGTATACAAAGATGTAACATCTACAGAAGTGAGGATTGACCGAATCGCATCAACATTAGTGGAAGCCATGGAGAATTAGAAAGCAAACCAAAGTAAAAAAAAATGATTCGAGTCGAGAAGAAAAAATGCAGCAAAATGGCAAAAGTGCAAAGCTTAAATAGAAGATGCTGAGGCCCTGAAATGGTGGCGTTTGTGAAAATCGAAGAGGCGTGTGTCATAATGACAGCGACACGTGCCCACTTCGTGAGGCACTGCGGCGTGTCAATCGTCTTGTATCAGTAAAGATGGTCTGATGCTACGATTCCCTGTGCAGATTTAGGCTGTCGAATCGGCAGGACGACCCTGGTGTCAAGGCCCCGTCATCCCATTTCCCAAAGCTATGAAATTGGCGGCTTGTGACCCTGGTGAGTTGGAGGCCAATTTGACTGGCCACATCCAAACCTAGTGTTCATGACGGACAACCATGAGTTGGGATCACCAGAAGACCGCACCACTAATGGCCCAAGAGATTTGTTCAACAGTCGTTGGGTAGCAGAATGCAACATTCAAACATTCACAACATGCGATAAGGACAAAAAGGCTTGAGAAGTTTTATTCAATAATTCCTTTCACAAAGTATGAACCTAGGTTAGCTAACGTACAGCTAGAAAGCAAAAAAAAAAAATTCTCTATCTTTTCCAAATCTGGGAAGCATTGTTGTAGGAGACTCTTAAATCTGATGGGAGGAAAAGAGCCTCAGATCCAAGAAGGTCACCGCACCACCCACCTGTTTAGAAGAACCTCCTGGCACCAAGGAAGTATAGGACCAACCATCCCAAAGCCCGCCCATCACTCGTAGGGCAGCCCAAAGCGAAAGGGAAGCCTTCCCCATCGAAAGTTAGGTGATAGGCTTGGGTCCGGGTTGGGGGTGAAAAGGGGTAACCAAAACAGTTCCCCATAGGAAAAAGGACAGCCAAAGCTGATTTCCTATGCACCCTGGGATCTCTCCTTCAAACATCGGGGATGAACTTCCTCCAATCCTGGCTAATGGTAGCATAGGCTTCATGCCAGCTCCGAACTCTCACGCTACCTGGTTGAAGGTGGATTGTAATGTAAGGCGTAGAGAGCCTCTCCATTTATAAGTTGCGGAAGGATTGGCAAGCCTTAAATGCAAAAGATTTCTTGCACCAGTATTATTTGTAGAGAATTTCTGAGTGTAGAGAATCAAATCTTGGCCGATTGAACGACGATTCAATAGGCCACATGGGGAAGAATCGACCGAGGAAGATGACAACCGAAGTCCCATTAGTGAATACACTGGGAGTTAAAAATTTAAACCTCTCAGTATGGGGGCTAGTGATAGGTGCATCCATTGATGGGCCAGCCCGAGAACTAAGCCCACTAAATGGGGAAGGGCCCAAGAATAGGTGGCCCACCGCATAGCCTCATCAGCTCAAAAGTCGGGTGGGGATGTAATTCACCTGAATGGATCGACCTGAAATTGCTCGAAGAGAAATGATTAATTAGGCTTGATCCAAGGGTATCCCTCTTGTTCACCGGCCGGAGAGCAGCACAACTTAGCTTGTAGACGACACTTGTCATAACCGCCTAGGATCACGAATCTTCCATCAGAATGAAATCATAGCTCAGCAAAAATTCACAAAATATTGCCCTTGATTATGCATCGCTCCCAGAATGATAACTATGACTCGGCAAATTCTTTCAAATGGATATTGCCATCCCACAACCCCTGTGATCACAACGACAAGGGAAGGAATATCTCCAGACAACCATAGTTGTCATATGCACCCCACACATGATCACTGAGATAGTTTAGTGGATCCATCGGGGTGGCCGATAGTGAGTCTTGGTGCCTAAGCAAGGCTAAACAAGTTCTAGTATTATAAATACCCTTTCTTCCTTGCGGGAAGGGTAAAGCAATCCTTACCCTTAAGTGCCACAGGAAGTTCAAAGTACTCTTTCCCTTTCTTAGGCCACTCGTTCCTTGAGAGCACCCTCACCAAAAGCTGCTCCTTATCGAGTGCTACCGTCAGAGCCAAGTCCTCCACTTCTAAACTTCATCTCCTACCCATGCATTAGTATTCATCACATCCTTTATCTTTCTCACAATCGTTGAAAGATTATTGATTGAAACGTTAGATGATATACCGGGGAACGAATCCCGCTAATCTTTTGACATTTTGTTTGTTTGTTATGTTACGCAAGACCTAAATTATCAGAGACAAAAATCAAACCTGTTTTAATTCTACCTGCTATAGAAGATCAGGTGGTCCCTAATTCGTATAGCAACCTAGATCGAGAGGTACATTATTGATCTTACTCATCTCCATGTAAATATAAAATAAAATATCTTCTAATTTTTTTACCTCGTCATAGGGCAAAAGGGGTTAGGGCGGCTAATAAAACACAAAATACTAACAATCCATTTAATATGGTGGAATAAAAATTTTATACTCATTTTTTGTTTAATAAAATTACTATTTCACTATTTAATTCCTCAAATAATAGAAATAATAATTGCAAATGAAATTGTTATTCATTCAAAATAAGGAATAAAAAATATCAATTTTTTCGTAATATATATATTTTCTTTATTTCTAGTTATCATTGAATAACTATTTTATCTTGTTTTTTCTATTTACTTTTACCACAAATTAGACTTTATTAAAACTAAATTTTAGTTAGATATTGGGTTGGGTTTAAATGAAAATATATGACCGCTTTAGACTGGGCCGGATATTTATAATCTGAATCATATCAGTATGTACCGAGGCATAATTTTTTTATATTTTAAAGTACTTTTTAAAAAAAAATCATAGATGTATTAAAATAACTGAAAATATAAAATAGTTTAAAAATTATGGTATGCAAACTAAAATATTACATAATTATATAATTCCTCAAATAATAGAAATAATAATTGCAAATGAAATTGTTATTCATTCAAAATAACCAATAAAAAATATCAATTTTTTTGTAAATATATATTTTTTATTTCTAGTACTCAATGAATAAATATTTTATCATGTTTTTTCTATTTACTTTTACCAAAAATTAGACTTGATTAAAATTAAATTTTGGTTAGATATTGGGTTGGGTTTAAATGAAAATATATGACCGCTTTAGACCGGGACGGACATATTTACAATCTAAATCATATCTGTTTGTACCGAGGCATAAAGTTTTTATATTTTAATGTATTTCTTTAAAAAAAATCATAGATGTATTAAAATAACTGAAAATATAAAATAGTTTAAAAATTATGGTATGCAAACTAAAACATTAGCTAATTATATAATTCCTCAAATAATAGAAATAATAATTACAAATGAAATTGTTATTCATTCAAAATAAGGAATAACAAATATCAATTTTTCTGTAATATATATATATTTTTATTTCTAGTTATCAATTAATATCAATTTTATCATATTTTTTCTATTTAGTTTTACCACAAATTAGATTTGATTAAAATTAAATTTTTGTTAGATATTGGGTTGAGTTTAAATGAAAATACATGACCGCTTTAGATCAGGTCGGATATATTTATAATCTAAATCATATCGGTTTGTACCGAGACATAAATTTTTTATATTTTAAAGTATTTTTTTTAAAAAAATCATAGATGTATAAAAATAACTGAAAATATAAAATAGTTTAAAATTTATGGTATGCAAACTAAAATATTACCTAATTATATAATTCCTCAAATAATAGAAATAATAATTGCAAATGAAATTGTTATTCATTCAAAATAAGGAATACAAAATATCAATTTTTCGGTAATATATATATATTTTATTTCTAGTTATCAACGAGTAACTATTTTATCATGTTTTTTCTATTTACTTTTACCACAAATTAGACTTGATTAAAATTAAATTTTAATTAGATATTGGGTTTGGTTTAAATGAAAATATATTACCGCTTTGGACCGGTCCGGACATATTAATAATCTAAATCATATCGGTTTGTACCGAGACATATACTTTTTATATTCTAAAGTATTTTTTTTAAATCATAGATGTATAAAAATAACTGAAAATATAAAATAGTTTTAAAATTATGGTATGCAAACTAAAATATAACCTAATTATATATTTAAATAAAAATCTTTATATAAAAATTATTAATTATACTAAGTGTTCGGTATGGCCCAAGATAGACCAGCACAAGATAAACATGGGTCAAGACCCAAAACTTTAATAGCCCAATCAAAGAAGTAACAAAACCAATCCAGATAGTCAAAAAATAACTCACAATGATATTAACCGAAAGGATTAATCAGAGCGATTAGTTATCAAAAATAAAAAGATAATCACAAATCAATTAATGACCAAATCTAGAAAATGGCCAAAGTGGTTTTGTGAGAACCAAAATTTAATGCTCAAATTGAAATTTAAAATGTTAACCAGCCATTGTGATGATGAATCCAAACCGGTCCTAAGTTGAGATTGAAATCGGCCATGAGCACCTTGAACTTGAAACCAGCCCTCCCTTCTCCATGAAAATCACAACTGGCCTTGTGTGAAGAAAATCAATTCCGGCCTCCACACCCTGAAAATCACAACCGGCCTTTTTGTGTGAAGAGAGTCAAGTATGGCCCTCCCTTCCTTAAGAACCACAACCGGCCTTGCAAAGATGAAACCCAAAAAGGTTGACCGGCAAGGAGTGAGCCGCTGGCAAGAAAATGGATTAATAAGGAGCAGTTGACCTGAAATAAACTAATGGCAACTAAAGACAAAAGCAAACTTTATTGTTCAGTTAGAATCCAACTAGGCGGCGACCAAATGGAACAAGTAAACTAACCTAGTTACTCCCACTTACCCCTGAAAAGAAGTACCGGAGTAAGTGACTTACCCCACTTACTCCACCAAATCCTTCCTCTATATAAACCCAGCGCTGGTTGATGTGAAGGCAAGCAGAATGAAGAGAGTGAAGGGGAAACCTTCAAGACGGTAATATTAGGCAATCAACTCTCAGGCAAGTGTACTCTGTTTTAAACTCTCAGGCAAGGGTACTCTATTTTAAAGTTCATACTTTACTGCAAGTGAACACTCTGTTTTTACTTTCAGAATATTTCAAGTATACTTCACCTTTTTAAAATCCAGATCCTTAAGTATTCTTCCATTTTCCACCGGCCAATTTTAAAAAACACTGCAATGTCTCTCTCCGATTTAAGTTACTTGTCGATTTACTGCTTAAGTGGTATACTGGTTTCTCATATGTATTTATTCTATTTCTGTTTAACTGGGCTTTGCATGTTTAAAATCGAAAACGACATTTGCTTGTAAACGAACTCGGCTTCCAGCATGTAAAAATAAAATCGACACTTGTTTGTAAACGAACTCGACTTACTGCATGTAAAAATGAAATCGGCATTTTTGTTTGTAAATGAACTCGGCTTCCTGCATGAAAAATGGAACTCGGCATTTTAGGTGATGCATGATTGAACTCGGCATCTGCTTGTGAACAAACTTGGCCCTTTTTGCATGAAAATTTGAAATCGGCTTTTAGGTAAGCATGATTGAAGTCGGCATTTTGCTCACAAATGAACTCGGCTTCCTGCATGAAAAATGGAACTCGGCATTTTAGGTAAGCATGATTGAAATCGACATTTTGCTCACAAATGAACTCGGCTTCTTCCATGAAAAATGGAACCCGGCATTTTAGGTGATGCATGATTGAACCCGGCATCTGCTTGTGAACAAACTTGGCCCTTTCTGCATGAAAAATTTGAAATCGGCTGCATGAAAATGAACTCGGCCCTTCTGCATAAAAAATTTGAAATCGGCGTTACGTTGAAATCTGCTTGCATGTTAAAATCGAAATCAGCCAATTGCATGTTAAAATCGAAATCAGCCAATTGCATGTTGAAATCGAAATCGGCCCCTTGCATGTTAAAATCAAAATCGGCCCCTTTGCATGTTAAAATCAAAATCGGCCCCTTTTGTATGTTGAAATCGAAACTGGCCATCGCATGAAAATCAAAACCGGCCGTTTTGTATGGAAATTGAAACCAGCCCTTTTGCATCCAAAATCGGCCCCGTGCATAGAAACATGAAACCGGTATGCATATATTGAACTCTGCTCTTTGCATGTAAAACAGAACTCTGCTTTGGGTAAAGCATGAAATCGGCAATGCATGAATTTGAACTCGGCTTTTGCACACAAAAATGGAAATCGGCATTTGCATGATAAATTTGAAACCGGCTTGTGACATGGCCATCCAGAATAAGAACAAAGA
>JAOVVI020011035.1:0-12815 GCA_028571085.2 Nepenthes alata
GCATTCCGATTGTGCATCTGTCCAAAGTTAAGGTATGTGATACTTTCGTTTGGAATTAATCGTTTTAGATCGATTTCGATCCATACTAGCATTTGCCAGTGAGATTTTTCTATTTTCTGTTTTCTGGCTCCACTTGGATTTCGATTTGATGCAATTTCACTGTCCACTGGAGGTGGATTCCGATTCTGATTCCGATTGAGCAGTCCAACGGAGGCAGGGCTTGGAATCGGACGTCATAACCACACAGTCACAATCCCCTCCCAAATTCTGTCTAGTGAGAAACAGAGTGAAAAAATGGTGATGTATTAGACTTTCTCTCTGTCTTTAGAAGAGTAGCAATATTCTGCCCAGAAATCCAACACAAACGTGCCGTAATTGTATACACAAACAACCAATATTCTGCTTTGTTTCTTGTTACTCTGTACATTGTTTCTTGTTACTTTGTACATTATATACACAAACGTGCGGTTATTGTACATTGTTTCTTAGATCTGCCACCAACCAGTTTGAGCTGTTCAGTTTGTTTCTTTCTTCTTTTCCGGCTTTGTATTAACTAAATGAGCTGTACATTGTATTAACCAGTTTACTTTGTATTCAGTTTGTTTGAGCTGTACATTGTATGCATGCCGTTTTGTAATATCAACTCAACTAAATGACAAGATGACTCATGAATATGATTCTACAATTTTATAGAGTCTGAATGATATTTTGCTTTTCGAATTGCAGCAAGTTATTTGAATTTCTCTTCGCATGCTTCATTTTTCCACTCCTGGGGCTGACTGATTTGCTTAGATAACAAAGGAAGTAGTTTGGTTCGCATAGAGGTATGCTTTTTGTTACTTTCTGTATCGCTTTCATTATTTTAGGATATTTGGGTCCATAAAATATAATAAAAGCAAAATATATCAATTGAAGTGATAACAATGGATGTGGGGAATAAACCCACTAAGCCTGAAGAGGAAGTGAGAAATAAGCACATCACTGATAAGCTGAAAATAACATCTAAACTGTGGTCAATATTGCACCAACTAGGACAAAGTAATTTGATTTTATTTTTGAGACACTATGAGGGAGATTAGACCTAGGAAGAGGCAATCCTCTGGGACAGAAAGATATATAATGAGTTTGAATTGAACAGAAAAAAAAATCCTCTTGTAAGATGATCGATTGAACCAAAGCCATGACTGCTCTGAGACTATTTCTACTCCATGGCTTGCTTCCTGCATGAAAGACTTGCTAGGGCAAATTAGTCTGAACATGGTGGTTCTTCAGCACTTATGGTTGTTAGTAGGGATGGCAATATTAGATACAACACGAAATGACAGGGTTTGGGTGGTTTTTATTAAATTGGCCTGTGCCAATAACGAGCTGACATGTTTATAATACGAAATAATTGTGCTATATTTTATTTTGACACAACACGATATGATACAATTGATAAGCGTGTCAAGTTAATAACTTTGGATAAGAGGTTAACACGATACGGCACGTATAATCTGTTTAATAAAAATATTGTATTTGTATTTGGTTTATTAACATGATTATTAGTAGTGTTGTGTTCGTGTTAGCATATGCTCTATTATACTCATATCTCAACACGCACAAACACGACACATCAATAGAGACTGACACCCGTATGCCTAAATTCAAACGGCACACTGCTGCTTGTGGGGTTGTATATTCTTTACAGAAGTTTATCTATCCTCTCTTTGTGATTATTTCATCACCTGTCATCGCTGCCTGTTTCTTATCACATGTGACTACCTTCATCTGTCTCTGGTTTACATCTATCTATTCATTCTTCTCCATAATTCTCAAATTGTTTACAGAGTATTCTGAGGATAATCTACACAAGCTCTAAGTTAAATTTTGCAAATCAGTTCGGTCGTGCCCCCATTGACTTGGTGTTGATGATAGAGCATGCAGCTATTTCATCATCCGCTTTCCCTGGACAGCCAAAAGGTGAGGCTTGCACTGGAGGAGAATGGCATTGATTACACATCAAATCAAATCAATCCTCTCACAGGCAAGAATATGGATCCCTCATTCTTCAGAACGAATCCAACTGGAAAGTTGCCTGTCCTCCAGAATGGTTCTCACATTATCTTCAACACGATTGAGATTATGGAGTAAGCTTTGTATTTGCTAACCCATCTCTACAAAATGTGATTGCAATACTGCTCACAATATATAAACGCCTCTGTATGATGCCATTGTAGGGTGTTGTAGCTGGCATTCTGCTCATTAAACCTCATAGTTGGGGTGTTTTCGAGATAAATTATGAGTGTTGTGTCAAATTTTTGTTGAGGAATACCATAGAAAGAAAAGTAGTGTGCAACACTATGGAGAGAAGAACTGTGGACACCTATTAAGTGCATATGAATGAATTGTTATGGGATAAAAGTGGGAACTTAAAATTTTAAGTACCAGTAACACCAAGTTCATCAGACATTTTCACAGTTTAACACGGTTGAATTATGTCTCTGGGAGAAACGATGAAAAATAACTTAGACAAAACATAATTAGAAGTCTCTACTGCTTTCCACTTCTCTTTTGCAGTTTCTTCATAATTACTAAATGTATTTTCAAAAAATAGTTGGTTTGCCAGTCTTTGACAGGTTCTTTCATGCAAGGGGAAACCTGATAGTATGTACTAAATATATTTTGCAGTGTTGAAAGCTTACCTACTAATTTATAAAATAATTTAAGGTAACAATCCTTGTAACAAACATAAATAGTTGGTTTTCATGGAACATTTGTGTTTGTAAAGTGACCAGAAAAGTAAAGAAGAATAGTTTTGAAATAGGCATTTGATCATTTTGCTTGTTCCATAATTGTTTTAAGAATGAGGGTGAGGGGATTGAAGTTACATAATTCTGCAGGTATATAGAAAGGATAGCAGCTGTCTCTTCACGCAGGGAAGAACCCAGCCTTTTCAGCAGAGAAGTTACTGAATGGATACACAAAATACAGGGGTGGAACCCCAAGTACTTCACGCTGTCCCATGTCCCTCAGAAGTATCGCCTCGATGTTTCGAGATTCTTAAGACAGGTGGTGATTGCTAGGATGGCTGAGTCTCCTGATCTGGCAAGCGCTTACCACCTCAGGCTTAGAGATGAATATGACACAGAAGAAAAGTTGAAAGATCCAGATGAGTTAAAACGGAGCGAGGAGTATCTTGTTAGGCTTCTCGATGAGGTAGATGCCCAATTAGGTGGGACTTCTTATTTAGCAGGGGAAGTGCTCACGATGGCAGACATGATGGTTATACCAGTACTAGCTCGCCTAGTGCTCCTGAAATTGGAAAATGAGTACATCAATACAAGGGCAAATGTGGCAAAATACTGGAATATGGTGCAGCAGAGGCCTAGCTATAAGAAAGTGGTCGGAAGGTATTTACACGGATGGAGGAAGCATAAAACACTAGTGAAAACCTGGTGTTTCATTCGCATCAGAAATTTGCTGAGGAGATACTGAGTATAGCATAACATATACCATGTTAATGATCCATGTTCAGTTATCCTTCTTATGCATCTTTTTCCCCCCTTTGATTTGGTGAAAGTGAAGGAGACATTGTTTCCAATGATTTAATGAATAATATACAAGCAATTGTAAGTTTTGAATCTGTGTACATTGTTTGGAATGATACTTTTACAAATGGAAGATCCCCCTAATTGGCTTTATATATGTTTACTATGTTAGCAGCTGGTCAAAAAAAAAAATGCTCTTGTTGCTAGTGACTTGCAAATTACCTTACAGAATCAATTATATCACGCCTACTCACCATCATCCACCCTCTTATTTGATTATGCCAGTTCCAACAAGCTGAGTGGTTTATGCATCTCACATAAACAACCAAATCTGTAGGGAGTTGTCTGAGAAGCTCAAAAGAACACATTGAACTGCGAGCCTCACTCACAAACATGGAAACTAATTTCTTTTCTTTTCTTTATATAACGCGAGCCAGAGAGAGAGAGAGAGAGAGGCCTGAATTATTGTAGAACTCTTATGCAGTAAAGCAATTTATCCTAAGCCCAGAATAAGAACTAAAACAAATGCCAAAGATTACAATTGTTACTACTTTGAAGACATCTAAATAAGTCAAATTTTGAGATGGAAACGCATGAAGGAAAGGTTTGGATAAAAGTTGCAAGCGCATTCCCCAACTCTGATAACCTTCTAAGACAAGACCGATTTGACGAAGCAGGAGGGGATTTTATTGAATTTCCCATGAGAAAAAACCCCATCAATGAAAGAACCGAGGGACTGCTAAATAGAACTCAGAAGACCATGAAATGTTCTATTATAAAATCAATTTTAATCTCTAACAAGAATTAGCTGCATCAAACCAAAATGCAACATCTTGATCATGTAAAACACTATCAGGAATTGCATGCATATTCAAAGCTACGGTTTAAATCCTCTGAATACTGACCTTTCTGTTCATTTGATATGGTCCATGTGCTGGCACTGAAGGCCCCATTATTTCCCAGGTGGTTCCCTTTGAATCCCCCCACCCCATTCCTTCTCTGGAGCCAAGGGGGCCTTAATTTTGAGTTGTTCATTTTTTGCTGCCTGAAATCTCTTCCTCAAGCTGTAAGAGGATCCTCCTTCCTGTTGAAGAATATGCTGCTTGTTTGCACATGTTACCACATCTTGAAAGCTTGCACTGGACGTGCTGGGCACGCCTTGAGCATGAAAACAACCATCCATGTTCACTTGTCGATCACTTCCATTGACCATTGTGTTAGCAGCACAAGAATGCTGAGAATCTTGAAAGCTTGCACCGGACGTGCCGGGTACACCTTGATCCGAGGAACAAAGAGCACGAAAACAACCATCCACATTCACTTGTTGATCACTTCCATTGATCATTGCATTAGCAGCACAACAATGCTGAGAATTTCTCGACACCCACAGGGGTAAGAAGTTAACGGTGGAAATAAGTGGAAAGGCATTCCAGGAGCAACAATCCAACCATCGATTGACTCTATTCAGGGTGTCCCAAATTCTTGGATGACAGAAATTGGGATTCCATATGCCACAGGGAAGCGTGAATAAAATCTCTCCTGCAGCTGGCCCACAGACATTTCATACAGGCGTTGTATAAGGACTGTACTCATCTGAAGCTGAGAACCACCAATAGGAGGAGAAAACTCAGGAGGAACATCATCATGAAGGTCTTGTCTGGCACTATCTGCCTTGGAACATTCAATTTGCCCAGAACAATTGTGAACAGAACCAGCATTACTCTTCTCTCCTTGCCTTGCTCCTTCCATGTGACCAACTCCTGCCTCAACAATCTCATGCTGTGCACTTGAATAGAAATTTTGCTGTAAATAGGCAGGATATTTTGTTTCTTGATGGACCAAGGAGACACTGGATCATTTGGCCGATCCCATCTGCTTTTTTGTTTATGAGTTCCTGTAACAGCTGTGGTGCAACCACTAACCTGAGAAGAAGAGCACTCAACCATTTGATCATTAATAAAATTGATCGTCGGTAGTGACAGCTTGGTACAATCTATTGCTTCTGAAGGCCTTGCACCCTGATCGCACAAATGATGATGTGATCCCATGAATTTGCTGAAGTTTAAACACCAATTAGCCTCCATCTTTCTATCACTTTTTTCCATGCAACTAATTTTTCTAATCCAAAGGATCCACTTGTCTCAAAAGTTCCGTGAAATTTGATGGACCTGTGCATGCAGATCACTAATTATAAACCAGATATTCAGAAAAGAGAGTGGAAAGAGTCACAGCAAAGCAAAAAAATAAAATGTCTGAACAAACAAGTGTTACCATGACAGGAAGAAACTATGAGCTTATCAACTGAAGCTGTTCAGCAGAATAGATTGTCTACAGAGCTATATTTTGAATATCACATGAAGAAACACAAGAATCAGGCCATTTAACAACCAAAGTAAAACTCAAACAAGACCACCACAGGAATACGTGTGCTTCCATGCAAACAAATAGAGATGCCACAATGAAGCATACATGCATATGCCCATACATGTGGAAATTGTGTAACATCAAGAAGCATTTATAACTAATTTGAAGAACTGAATTGACTAAATCAAGTAATATGATTTTAGATTGAGCTCATCACCATTGGAAAACATCCTGTGCTCTGAAGAAATCTGTTTTCTTAATATGGCTCAGATGACAAGGGAGGCATGAAAATTGAAATTTGGGATATTTACTGTGTAACCTAGTAACTGGCCACCATTGAATGTCTATAATACCAACTTTGGACATTTCTAATTGCGGATTCCTATCTTCCTTTTTAACCAATTAGCCACCGAAGATTATTGACTTAATTTTTCCTTCAAATGGGATGACAATGGGAATGAATTGGGTATGAATGGCATTCCTCATCAGTGAACCAGTCTAGAATTATATCTCCACCCTTCACAAGAATAAAAATTGATCTCCATAATATACCTGCAGGCATACACCGTTCTACATATTTTACTAGCATCCACTCAATTCTTATCCCAATAAGAGACATTATTATATATATTTCCGTGCATTACTATTTCATATAAAAGCATGTTCCAAACTATTTGGTTCTTTAATAAAGGAAATAAAAAAAATATGGCACTTCCACGGTGAAATACCAGGCATTTTGGAATTCTTGTTGCTCATAGACTCTTTCATATTGCACAACGGAACTCCTGATCAACCTTAAAGGGAAATAAACAAAATATGGCACTTCCATGGAAAAATACCGGGCATTTTAGAATTCTTGTTGCTCATAGATTCTTTCATATTGCACAACAAAACTCCTGATCAACCTTTTTAGACCTGCACTGATATAACAATTACAAACAGCACACAAAACAACTGGTCGCTATCTCTGCTGGAATAACCCCTATTCTGATTTGGTCTGTTACATAATTGAGTCGATCATCAAAGGACAGATTATAAATTTATAACAAGATGGAAACGAGAAACCAAACTTGCAGAAGCAGAAACACAATCAAGACACAAAGTCACAGAAACCAACCTACCACTCTGCTTATCTTAAGGAAACATCCTCTGAAAGTTTCGGCACAAATCTTTCTTTATAACCTCACTCATTCTGTGCCAACCTCTCTCCTTCTATTGCCTATGGCCTCAACCAAGCCACTTTTCCTCGTTAGTGCATCACCCAACAACACTTTATGTAACTGAAACATCTCTTTTTATCTGTAAGGAAAAAATAATTTTTTAAATGAACACCAAAAAGATGAAAGTGTGACACAAAAGAGCAAGTAGAGCCACCTCACAATACCAAAAGCAAGCAACATCGAGAAAACATCTCAAAGCTAAAAACCAAAACATGTCCTGGAAAGACAAAAAAGTTAACTCCTACTATAACTCATGTTTCATTCAACCCTCCCTAACTCTCCCCTTCTATGCTTTTCAAGCCTTGACTATTGCAAGAGGAACCGTTGCTCTTCTCCAACCACCTAGCCTAGATATCTTCAAACAGTTCCATGTTTTCTCTACCAACAAAGGACAAACCCAAAAAAATAGCTAAAACCCATCATTTCCTGCAATACAATCTCATAAACATTCATTTGAACTACAAAATATTTGTCCTTCTGCCCATACAAACTAGCTTTAAATTTTACAGCAGCATCATCTCCTCTAGTTGGACAAACAATTTAGCTACCCACAGAACCTGAGCACTCTCCAATGTCAAGAACCCCAGGAGAACAACTTTAAGCCAGAGGAGAAAACCTCTGCAAAGGAGTCCAAAAAGTCTAACAAAGTCTTATCTAGGCTCTTAACATACCCAGCTTGAAGGCTATCAGTCGAGAGGCCCTCTTCACAATAGAAAATACCATCCCCATCAACTCCAGTGCAGTCATCATCGGTCACAGAGTTGTCTGAACTGCAAGTGCACTCAACAGCATAAGAATGCAGCGCATTGGGCCAAGAAACATCAATCATCATAAGGATCAGCCAGGGAATCCACCCTGGGAGAGCACAAGGCTCATTGTCCGACACAACAAGCTCACATGCAGAAAAATCAGGCCCATCCTCAACACAATAAACCTTGGCATCCTCAGCAAAAATCTGAACTATCTTAAACATTTTTGCCTTGAACTTACCTTCTATAAGTGCTATATTTTGTATTTATGTTGGCTACATCTACAGGTGCTACTTTTAACTTGTCAATAATGCGTTTACGTATTGGTTTTCATTATGGAGTTGCACCATTCATCAATCTTCACATCTCCATTTCCACAAAATTCAATTTCTTTGTATGTTGTTTTTCAATTACTTTTTATTTTCCAAAAAAAAAGGACTAAATTACTATTAATATAGCATACTTGGTCATATAACATGACACTCTACATCATATCTTCAGTCTCACCATATGACACTCTACACCATATTTTCAATCTCACCATTTTTTTTAAAACAATGAATTACAAGATTTTATTGGCTATTAGTTAAAACTTGCTCATCATTCTCCATATAATCAATAAAATAGCATTTGATTGCTCACTTTTGTTCTGAAATATACCATAACAATCTAACATTGACTTTAGTTAATCAATGAAAAAGAAAAAAAACATCCACAAACATACCATAGTGTAGTTAGTTGTTAGAATTTATTTTTGATGGGTACGGTCAGCTCGGTCCAAGAAGAGGGCCATCAACAAAAGGAATTGGCCCAGAACAGAACGTCTCAACCGGCCCAAATGTCCCAGATGGCCCAAAACAGACGGGTGAAATCATTGGCCCAGTTAGGATGGCCCATGATCCACTACCCGCTTGTTGGAAGAAATTTACCATAACTGGTCGGAACAACTAACCGCCCTCCCTCTTATCCGGACAACTCAACAACCATTGTCACCAACCGGGAAAGGCCAACCGCCCACTTGCTCTATAAATACTCCTCCATCCCGATAGGAAGAGAGGGGGAGACACAAACAACAAAAAATACAGCCAAGTAAAAGTACACCACTGTCACTACAAGTCTTTCGGAAAAACTCCAACGTCCAGCCGGCGGCAGTTCCATCGCTCCCCTTCAAACGCATTTTTCTCTCTCTCTAAGACGCTTCCCATCAAGCGCACCACACTTAGTCCCTCTACACGTGCATTAGCACTCTCATTCTGCATCCTCCATCTTTCTTTCCTTATACAAAGATTACTAATTTAAGCGTCGAAGGATATACCGATGAGTGAGTCCCGTCAATTCTCTAACATCTTATCTGCTCGTTGTGTTGTGCAGGATCCTGGTTCAAGGTTACGGAGACCAGACTCTCTTCAGATTAACCAGCACGAAGATCTGATTCTTGGCTCCCTAATTCATACAGTAACCCGGACTTGGGGACGCATCAATTTTATTACCTATTAGCGCAAAAAGGGAAATGACCAGTGGCCACACATAATTGCAAATCATGATTTTTTGCGGAGAGTATAGAGTAATAAGAACAGTTCCTTCACTATCCGGTTGTTTCCCCAAAAAAAAAAATCAACGGCAAATGACAAAGCACAAATAGCAGGCTCTACACGCATAATTTCTTCAGCCAACATATAGAAATGGTTATATCCAAAGCGAACACAAAATACAGACTAAATAGTCATTATGATGTCCATGATTAACAGCAGTAGAAGTACCACATAACTGCACAGTGACAGCATGATCACATGCATTTCCAATGATACATCAAACACAAGGTGTAGACATTGTACTTCATATGAGGCACAACATGAAAAATCACTTTTTTGTCTTCATGTTCTGCCAGCACCAATATTGACTCCCTAGAGCCGCAAGAATAGATACATGTCAATCTTATAATCAATAAGTGCATAAGTAGCACACAATGTCTATAGATGTACAAAGAAAATGAAATGTCTGGTGCCATGCTAGTCTACAGTATTTTTTACTCAGTAGAAGTTTCTATCTTTAGTAAATTGTTTTCTCAACCCATTCAATGAAAGTTACCATCAAAATTTCAGTGATTTTTCCACAATAAGAAGGATTTCCACTATGGGAAAAGTAGTTCATTAATGGAGTAGCAAAAAGGAACAAAATCAACATCATAGTGGCAGAAGTGTTGTGAATAAGATGGGTTTCAGTTATTCTAAGGACTCTTGAATATTATTTTTGTGGTCTCAATAATTTCTACTCGATGAAATGGAGCAATATAGTTGCAGTAATAAATGAACTTGATGATTCATATTACAGAAAAGATATATGCAAAGGCCTTAGGGAAATAAATGTCTAATATTTAATGTCTGCAACATTCATAACTGTCTCCAAACATGGCTTGCCAATGATATTAATTCACGATCGAGAAATATGCAAAAAGGCCTTAGGGACATAGATTCCAAGTTACAGACCATAATACCACATTCTCCTTCATTGTCTCAATATTTAGTGAAACTAGTGGATCCCAAGTTTATGCTGTGACTTAAGACGGTTTAGCTTTGTTGAGAATATTAAACAGGTGAGGTTCCATCCTCAAGGTCTCTTCACATTTCAGATTGTTTGTCTCCCACACAAAATTCAAAACTCATTGGATGAAGAAATAGTTTCATAAACTCTTTTTGCATGCACCAGGTTAGACTTGAAGTATCCTCACCAATGCAACAATATTTATCAACCTCCTCATTCTAGACTCTGAAGTGTATCCATCAAACCATAACTACTAACAGAGACATAGGACCAAGACTTCACTGAGGAAAAAATTGGAAGAAACTAAAATAAATAAATACACTAGAAGAAACACCCTGTTTTTCCCTAACCTTTTGACTACAAGACAATGAGGATCAGCAGTAATACGTTCCCCAGTAAGTATCTCCTTCTCTGCCAAAAATTCTAAGACCTGCATGGAAGAGAAGCAATCCTCCTTAGAGCTCATATTCTATATATCATCCAAAAGGACTCAAACTATCACTTTCAGTGGTGGTCATCATTATATTTGAGACAGATAAATACACAATTGGTATTTTTCATGAGGAGATGCAACAAGGAGTGTTTTTCACAAATATCCAGCAACAACAAGGCATTAGAAAATTTTAATATATATATATATATATATGCAAAAATGCTTGATCTCACAAGAGTTGAACAAATCGCCAGAACTACTTTTTACATACAATAAATTACCAGTAAACTTTAGCCAAAACTAAACAAAACCACTGCTTCGACGGTGGTACTGAGCACCCAACAACTGCCACCCTTGATGCCTGCAGCCAGACCTGGGCCCCTCCTTTTGTGCCGCTGCTAGCCTTCCCCACTATGGCCAAGAAAGAGAGCATGTGAGATCCCGAAATCAATAAGTTGACTGGATTTGAAGAAATTGACCGGAGTGAATAATAAGAAGTTGACCGGAATTGGAGACGTTGACCGAACTGGAGATGTTGTCTGGACTTAAAGAAGTTGACCAGATTTGAAGGTATTATGTTGACCGGAGTCGAAAATGTTGACCGGTCTTCAGTGAAAGAAATGAAACGTGACAAGAAAAATGGCAATTAAAGAAAGACAACTTTATTATTTAGTTAGAATCCAACTAGGCCTCGACCAAATGAAGTAGGTAAACTACCTCATTACACTCTGAGGAGAAGTACAGAGGTAAGTAAATTAACCTACCAACTTCCACCTAATCACTGAAGGGCAAGTACCGAGTAGGTAACTTACCCCCCTACTCCCTCCTCTTTATATACCGGGCTCAGGTTGAGGGATGAGTGTGAGTTTCTGGCACGAAGGAAGAATAAGGGGCGAAGAAGGAGGGAAGAACTTTGAGGCAACTAGAGTGGGCAGTCAGGCAAGTGTACCTCGGACGATACTTTAAGTTCATGCTTTAAGAATATTGCAAGTATACTTCACCTTTTTAAGTCCTGATCATTAAGTATTCTTCCGTTTTCCAATGTCCAGTTTTAAGAAAAACTGCTAGTGTTTCCCCTTCCGATTTAGAATGCTTACCGTTTTAAAATTACTGCTTAATGGATTTCATGGTTAGTTCATGTTCTCTGTTTTCTACCTTCTGTTTCCTGCTTAAACCGAAATTGCATAAAATCCGGACTAAAAATAAAATCCACATTATAAGCATCAAAATCGGCCCCTTTGCACGATAAAAATGAAATCGGCCCTTTGTATGTTGAAATCAAAATCGGCCCCCCTTGCATGATAAAAATAAAATCGGCCCCTTTGCACGAGAAAAAACGAAATCGGCCCTTTGCATGTTGAAATCAGAATCGACCTGCTTGCATGCTAAATCTGAATCGGCTTGCTTGCATGATAAATCTCTATCGGCTTATCCTTGTGAAAATCAGAACCGGCCTATCCTTGTGAAAATCATAATCGGCCTGCATACATAAAATTAGAACCGACCTATCCTTGTGAAAATCAGAACCGGCCTACCCTTGTGAAAATTAGAATCGGCCTGCCTGCATGCTAAATCTGAATCGGCTTACCCTTATGAAAATTAGAATCGTCCTGCTCGCATGCTAAATCTGAATCGGCCTATCCTTGTGAAAATCATAATCAGCCTACTTGCATGCTAAATCTGAATCAGCCTACCATTGTAAAAATCAGAATCGGCCTACTTGCATGATAAATCTGAATCGGCTTATCCTTGTAAAAATCGGAACCGGCCTATCATTGTGAAAATTAGAATCGGCCTGCATACCTAAAATCAGAATCGGCATATCCTTGTGAAAATCAGAACCGGCCTACCATTGTGAAAATCAGAATCGAACTGCTTGCATGCTAAATCTGAATCAGCTTACCCTTGTAAAAATCTGAATCGGCCTACTTGCATGCTAAATCTGAATCGGCCTATCATTCTGAAAATCAGAATCAGC
>JAOVVI020011037.1:0-12814 GCA_028571085.2 Nepenthes alata
TATCTGATAATTTTGAGCATTGCACGCAAAGTCACGGATGGCAAATAATAATGAACAACCTTACCCATGGATACAAAGTACATGGGTGGCCATTCATGCTAGCCTAATTTATATTTGATTTAGTCTAAGGTTACCGGGATTACGTGTAACCCTTCCTTAAGCTAGTCCTTAAATAATCGAAATCCAAATTCGACGCATGATTTGTATTTCTACATTGATTTGTATTGAACTTTGATTTGGATTAGGATTTTGGATTTAGATTTGAGATTCGCAGATTTTGCCCACAGTTGAACCTTGGTATGTTTCGTACAAATGATTTTAATTATATGTTTTGATCCGAACATTTGAACTATCTGTTGCGACGCTGTTTTAGTTTTTACGCACGCTATTGGATCATCTGACTATCAGATTTTACTTCAAATCACAAACTGATCGAGCCTTGGATTTGGACTCAAATTTTAGATTGGACTCAGAATTGGCTATTTGCCTATTTGAATCGATCTGAATCACTTCTATTTTGTTTATATATATATTTATATATATATACACGTCCAGAAGATGACTGTTTTATGATTTGGACATATGTTTTGGATTTGGATATTTGACTTCAGTATAAGACTACCATTGGATTTTGGATTTTGAATCTTAGATTTCTATTGGATTTATTTTATTGGCGATTTGAAATTATTCTACCATTTGAATGAATTTTTATCCATTTGATCTTCCCTCTATTTCATTGGATTCATTTTGTTTAAATATGATATTAGCTGAGCTTTTGGCTGACGTTTTCTATTTTATCCCTTCAAAGTAGAAGGTTCGGACACATTGCATGAGTTAGGACATGATTTGTCAGCTATTCGCCCGATTTGGTAAGTCTTAGTTTCATTATGGATTAAATAAATATTTGATGTGATTGGATTATGGAATTGGCCGGATATAAGCTAATTGTTATATTTTAGGAATAGTTCAGATATTATGTTATATTTGATTATAATTCTTGGTTGGATTGTTACCTCTCTTATGTTAATTGTAAAGCAGGTCATAATTATTTTGTCCGAACAATTTTCCGATGAGGTCCTGTGTGGATTTTTGATTTGTTGAATCATATGTATTTGGTTTATCACACCCGGATTTTTGAGACTTAAAATTATTTATTGAATTTACTAGGATTTTAAATTTTAAAAATTATAATTAATTATTTAAATTGACCTACTCAAATTCGTGACAGATGCGAATACCAGAAAATTGACCTACTACTTGTGTCATGCAGCCGTTCAAAAATTTTGCAAATTATATCAAAGTCTCTGAAAATACATCCACCAAAACGTAAAGGAAAAATGTTGATGTTCCACTGAGGATGTTACTACATCCAATGCTGTATTCCCCCTATTGCTTATTAGCTTTGCAATCACATTACTTGTTCCAACAGCAAGTGCAAATCAATACATGCAATAAGTTATCTTGAGGCAAGATGTTGGTTTAATCCTTCATAGCTTAAGGTTTTGGCAGTGACAATAAATATTCAATCTCATGGATAAAAGATACACTTTCCTTGAGACAGTAATAGCAGAAGATAGTCACATTAAGTAATATGAGATCGTCATTTGTATCTTTGTTTAGATCAATTGAATGCTTAGATGCCCAAAGAAAAAAAAAATCATTTCAATTCATATAAAGGTGAAGAAGATTTCTAAATGGCTGCAATATTTTTTTTGCCTCACCACAATAATGCAATTCAAATGGACCAAGTCAACACAAACTGCAGTATCAGTGACCCAACCATACACTGGGGAGGAGGCGGGATTCTTCCTAATCGCTTAAATAAGAATATTTTTCATCTATGAAAAACTTCTTATTGATATACCCTTGAACTCAATGAGAAAGGTTTAGATAAATATCAATGAGGATGTAATAGGCGCTTTTAAACAGCACTTCTTGGACAATGAAACAAGTAATGAAGCAGATGAGAATCCATCTATCAGGTACTTTATTGAGATGTTTTTTCAATAGTTAAAAGTATGTTGCTTAACGCATCCTTCATTAGCAAAAACATTTATTACTACATCATTTTATAATAGCATACATTTAATAATTCATCATTTATTACCAAAAATTATGCACACATTTTTTATTCTTTCAATTGCCCTAAGGAAAGCAATTCATTACTATAGCATCTTTTAATAGCAAAAAATTTATTAATGCATCCTTGATTACCAAAAATTTATTCATGCAGTGTTTTGACTTTTTCAACTGTCCTTGTTCTGTGTTAGGGCTTGCCCAACTAGAAATATACAAATTGACCAAGAAAATATCAAAATTGTCTCTAGTGTTGGCAATCATTAATTTGCAGACCATGGAGATGAACTTCAAACTTAAATTATTACAGAAGTAAATTAGGCATACGACAGAAGTCAAGAAGGGGAAGAACTAAACCTGATCAAACTGTTTTGCCGCAAGCAATGTACGAGCACGGCGAAGGCCTGCCTCAGTCTTCAGTTCCATGTCCACACCAGTGACAGAGGATGCCAAAACACCAAGCTCATCACATGCTCGGTAAGCAAGATTTAGATAACCTCTGAATGAGAATCAGCAATATAGGGAAGTTCAAATAATTAACCACCTAATAAAGATTTTGCTAATAATACAACAATATGATTAATAATTCTCTATATTCCAGGCATAAAAGAGAGAGAGAATTTGTTCCTCAATCCTCGGGCCTACCGATGCAATGCAAAGTCATGAAGTAGCTGCAGTTTCAGTAACAAAATTCGTGACTTCGAGATACCTTGAAACTTCTCCTCCACAATTCTAAAAGCAGTGAAGGCCTCTGCAATAGTATTTCATGTATGGACACTTCGGAGTAAGAATATTGAGCATGAGTGCAAGCATTTCTGGTATACACAATAGATGCTGGACAAACTTCTTAAATATTTAAGCATAAACCACTAGTCTGTCTGATCTGACCTTTGTATCCCTTGTAGACTGCTAGATGCTGGACAAGCTTCACATATGCCAATGCTAGATCCTCCATTCTGGTGGAGTAAATTGATGAAAGGGAGAATAATTTGAGGTCACAAATTTGCATGCCCGATAATTGAGAGAAAAGTACAGAAATATCAGATATACCTTGAACCATCAGCAAAACAAGTGGCATAAACCAGAGAATTTATTTGAGCAAGAGATGTGCTGATAGCATAAACAGCAGAAGGAAAATCAGTAGAAGCATAACATATAAAGCTGGAAAATTTAGAAAATCAGTAGGAGCTGAAAGATAAACTCCAAAACAAAATGCTGATCTGTCCTAATAAACAGTATGCTGATCTTTCCTTATAAAGCAGTCTTCTATATTCCCATACATTTCAATAATTTCTACACTATTAGGAGCAAGTCACCCAGAATGTAGATCTTGCAACTGTGATATGGGAACCAGAACGCCAAACATTGGTTAGCTTGAAAGAAATAACAGTGGGCATAGGCTGCTTAGAGTATACATGCTTACAATTTTTAAACAATTTTTAATATATTATTTATTAGTATTAGTGCTCAGAATTTAACAGACAATTACACTGTCATGGTGTTTTAGACATCTGCTGAAATCAGAAGACTTCACCAAGGTCTTTTTCCTTGTCTAATTGTTTTTATCAGTTACAAAATATAATACAACAATGAACAAATGGTGGTGAAGTCACTGCATCTTTCTTATAATTTAGTAGAATTTAACAGACAATTACACTGTCATGATGTTTTAGACATCTGCTGAAATCTGAAGACCTCACCACCGAGGTCTTTTTCCTTGTCTAATTGTTTTTTTCAGCTACAAAATACAATACAACAATGAACAAATGGTGGTGAAGTCACTGCATCTTTCTTATAATTTAGTAGAAACGTTATATATATCATTTCAAAAGAGTTGACATATTAAACAGGGAAGAAAAACTTAAGTGAAAGAAAAAACTACCGAAAAGACAATGTCCTTGCAGAAAAAACCTGAAGTTAATAAAGTGATTCAATGAATAAACAGAAAAAAAACAAATTCATGGTTCCACAACTATCTTCTTGTTCTTGAACTTTTCCATTGTTTTAATTTATCTAGGGAATGAGGGAGGCAAATAACAGGATATAAGGAATATGACTGTGTACGACAAGCACCAAAAACATTCACATGAAGCAAGTTCCAGCTGTTACAAGAAAATGACGTTGTTGTTGATATCATGCTTCTGCCATACTAATATCAAAGGGTTCAGTCACATGAGATGTTACAACTGTCTCATGCTAATGCACGGAGGCATGCATTACATATCTTAATGTTTGGAACGGAACAACTATGACAAATGAAGAACTCAAGCTCGCACATGACCAATATAAAAAATACGTGCACTTCAGCCACGTTTTGTTGTCTATCATGACTTGAACCGACAAGACATTGACAAACGCACAGAGAAATGCCCAGCAAAGTGGGAAGAGGAAGATACAAGCACAAACTACATGATTAAGGTTTGACTAGCATCTTATCTTATCACTAACATTCTGTGAACTAATGCAGAGATCTGTCATTTTTTTCTAAACTAACCAAATTCTCATCATCCAGAGCCGAAAAGGGGAAAAAAACCCAAAAAACCCTATGAACTAATGCACCCACACCATATACGAGTAAATGCAAGCCTTCTGTCAGAGGCACTGAATCATAGTAGCCTTCCTCATCTTCACAGACAAATTCAAAGGATCTTCTCACAGCTGCGACAAATTTTGTAGCTCCCTTCATCTTCTCTCATATTGCACCTTGTTTAATGACAGGAGTAGATTGTACTGTCTGAAGTTTGCAAAAGATGGACAAGGACATAAATACTTCTTGGGTTGTTATATTTGTCAACTCATTACCTCTCCTATATACAAGGATAGAGAACTACAATACATTATTGTTGAAACACAAGTTGAGAAGAGAAACATATTATTGATGATAGATCCAATCATTCGACAGTGAACCTTAATGCAACAACAAAATTGATCCATGGCCATCATGAAGAGGTCAAGGGGTCAAACCACGCAAACCTCCTAATTGTAATTGAGGGTAAGGCTACATACATCTCATCCTTCCATAACCCATAATGCGGGAACCTTTTGCACTTTTACACAGTTTTTTAGTTATTCAATCATAAGAAGAGTACGGTCCATTGATTTTGAAGCTTCAATCTAGACAAGCTTTGGAGTAGCATTGAGACTCAAGAGAGCCATTAATTGACTCGATGGAAACTTAAATGATTGCCTGTCACATATCAAGAAGACTGAGCAGATTGTTTTCAACGAGTCAAGGCCTTAATAACTTCAAAGGTAATATCATTCAGATATTTATATGATGTGTGGTACTACTGAATTAAGTGAGCTCATAGGAGTTCATTCATCAAGACGAATAAAGAAATAGAACTTAATAATTTTGTCTTGCGTGCAACTATAAATTTTTATATTCCTAATTCTTAATAATCATATGACAATTTGAAAGGTATCAAGTTGCTGTACTATTCAAGCAACATATTTTCCAATTTGTTGCAATTGTTTGAAGACTTATGGATGGTTATATCTCAGACAAAAGCTAAGCTTGCGCCAATTACCAGTATCAGCTAACCTCATTAAGTACAGCCACAGAAGGCAGCCAATAAAGAAATTGAAAGGGTCAAATAAAATATAGAATCTTACCATATGCAATGAACAACGAAAAATTAAGTAGAGATGGACAAGAAAGGGGAAAAAAAAAGAATAAGAATAAAAGAAATAGTAAAATTGTTGAAGAGGGCACTGCAAATGCTCATCACCTGCCATAAATCTCCCATGCCGTGGCACGGATCAAAAATGTAGAACCAACTAGCTGCAGCACTGACTGTGGAATTGAACATGGTTGAGTGCAAAATTGAAATGCATTTGAGTCATTTCCACTCCTATTCTCTAGTGTAAAAACCATGGATCCTGTCGCCTTTTGCAAATTCTTCATCCATACAGTGCTAAAAGAACCTTCTACAGATAGCACAGAACTCTCAGGGCCAAATTCACTAATCACGTGAGAACTCAATCTAAGACCCTGCAAGAATAATAAAAGGTGAAAAAAAATGGAATTACAGTCAAGCTTTTAACAATTTCATGCAGTTCTTAGTCAAAATTATTAACAAACATTTCATATTACCTTGATGACATTAGCAGGGCATGTTCTAAGATTTGTATAAGCTTTGGGACCAAAAGATAGTAAAGGTCTTTGCACATGCTGCACATCACCGCCAGATCATCTGCTACATCAGTATCATTCTCAAGGAGAAAAGGTAAAATAACGTTGCCCAGAACAGGCTAAGGGCAATACGAACAGCTAATAAAAAACATGCAAAATACACCAGGCAATGTTAGGGCTGCACAACTAGGTACCTCAATATTCCCATTTACCTTTCTTTCCCATCACAACAGCACCCATAATATCAGAAGTTTGTGGAGAGGAAAAGTATAATGATGTTGTTGAACATTTTATCTAAAATAATGTAAGAAGTATGCTCTGAAAAATCCAATGCAGAGCAAAATTTTAGGATTTTCTGTACTCATTCATAATGATATGGACAAATTTTACATGCATGTCCATGATACTTCATGAATATTCCATAAATCTAAGTAAGCACTATCTTCTCAAGACTCAAGCATGTTGACACTAGGAAACATTATATCCCTTGACATTTAGTGCTGGGTATATAAACCATCCCAGCTATAGGGTTGCCAAAGGAACAGTGGCAATCGAGATGGGCTATTGTAAATCATGCTTGCCTTAACTAATACGACTAGTATTTGAGTCATTATATTTAAGGAGATACGGGTACTTATAAACGGGCAAGATTGACTCATGAGGCAATTTCTATGTCACAATTGTGCATGCAATCCTTAGATGTAATTAATGAAAATATCGGCCAATATGTATAGGTCTTGTTGTCTTCTGATGCCGATATTTTCCGATACCATGACAGTATCGCAATATATTTCCAAATTAGTCAACAAAACCAATATATCGTCTAATATTCAAAATATTAGTCAATATAACTAATATATCGACTAATATGACATTATCAATTTGCGATTTTTAAAATTTTTTCCCATCCAAAATATCAAACCTCGATACATATTGCCCGATATATCCGATACCTATATGACCCTAATTAATATCGATACCGATGTTTTCATCCATTTAGTCGTATATTTTCTAGTTTGCCATCATTTGATCACTGTAATATGCTTTGGTTCTAACCATGTATTAAATAATGCATCACTTAGCAAGCTAAGCTGTACATCAGGCACATTCTGCAAATAGTTTATAATAGCTAATTGAGTTTGGCAACCTTAAAGTTCTATAATCAAGGGCCAAATTCTTTTCTGCTAGGTAAAGATGGTGGAGCAAAAATTGAACTTGAGGACTACTGATCAGACAGCCTCTGCTTTTACCAACTTGATTAAGGTTTCATTGCTCACTTCTTGGCTAAATAAAGCAGGCCGGGGCGGGGGGGGGGGGGGGTATTTATATACAAGGAGGTAAACAAAAACATAACATATATTTGAAATTGTTAAGGCACATGCACACGTGTGTACACGTATGAAGGTGTGCAAAGATGTTTACACAAATACACATATGCATAATGTAATATAAAGATTATGATATCCAAATGTGGAAGATCATGGTTGGTGGTTTCCTTCAAACTCCCCTCCCCCTTCTTTGTCCAACCCTTTTCAAATGAAACTCCTCAATCTTCAAATTTCCTTACAGTTGCACTAAGCAATCTTCACTTCACATTACCAAACCATCTGAAATGTTTGCCACATTTGAAATTCTACTGGTTCCATCACTAAAAAATCTTCACTTCACATTACCAAACCATCACAAATGTTTGCCACATCTGAAATTCTACCAGTTCCATCCCATTTAAAATCCTTAAAACCACATCACTTGTCTGATCATAATCAATCTTAACATATTTATCACACTTCTAACATCTTTTATGAACATGTGATGCCCAGCGCTTAACTCCGTAAGGCATGAATGGCCTCACAGCCACCCCATAATGTTTACCTTGAGCAATACTTGCTAATAATGCAGGATACCTTGCATTGATTCTGCAATTGTATATCCTCAGCTATCCCTTGCCTTTCCAACCAGTTCTATCCTGATCCTGACCTCCTGCACAATCTCTCTCTCTGCTCATACTAAAGTTACGCACATTTTTTTCCTTCACTATACTAATTCTAAAATCTCTGGCTTCAAATTCTCCTTAAAAACCTCAAACTTCATATTAATATCTTGCATTATCCAATCTACTAATATCATACCAACGCAGCATGATGTGAATTGCCTGCAGTAAGGTATAGTATCTTGCATGTGATGCTAGACAACCCTAAAATTGTAGCGTAAAACTCAAAACATAATAAAGAACTCTGCCAATCAATGGAATTATGAAATACAAGGCATTGTATAATTTGCCTAGCTTCATTTTTAGCCACATCCTAAAACAGAGAAAATTCCTTGAAAGGAAACTGTCAAACAATAAAAGAATTATAGCCGAAATTGGAAAAAAAAAATTAATAACCAACTAAATTTCTTTTTCCTACTTTTCTTAACATCCTACGTCATTATCCCTCTATTAAAAAAAAAACAATAGCCACAAATTTGAAATAGTCAGATAGCAAAATAGGATCATTGTGGGCATGACCCAGCTATGAAATTAAACTTTGGGAATCATTGAGGGGGGGTGGACTTGTTCTCTACTGGAGGATAAAATTTTCTGGGATGATAAAATTAATGCCTAACAAATTCGTTCTACGGTATCCTCCTAGGTTAGCAAGTTCTTGAACGTGCTTAACCTCTCCCTCAATTGTATTTAGAAACTTTGAGTCAAACTCTTCTTTGGAATCCAAGCACTATGGCTTTGGCACACATTCTGCTTCATCAACCTCTCCCTCAATTGTATTCAGAAACTTCGAGTCAAACTCTTCTTTGGAATCCAAGCACTATGGCTTTAGCACACATTCTTGTTCATCAAAGGAGTCTTTTTACTCAAGTGGCCAACGTATCCCTTCGGTCAATGCACACTTCAATAGTCATCAAGTAGGTGCCATTGCAACAATTGTAGCACTGCACTTGACAAGCAGTTGTTCAACAATTTTCAAAACTACATGTCGCAGCATTTTTTTAATTATTTTTAAGCAACTTGGGCTAGATAATTCAAGATAGAAATAAAAATAGGCTAACTATACCCAAGTCCAAATTAGGAGACTTTCTAATTTTTGATCACTTTAAAGTTCATTTCTGTTCAGCTACAACAGAAAACTCAAAGCAAGATAGAAGCTTCTCAAGCAGGGTGAAGTGCACGAGGGTTTCCTAGGCGATGAATGACAATGTCAGAAAAGTGCCTGCAAGTCTAGTTGTCCCTCTCTGAAGGGAATGTGCAAGGGAATATGTCTTGACCTGGTATGGGTCTTGGGCTGCTTGGTCAGTTGGGTGTATAGGGTCTGATACAATGAACAACAAGGGGGCAAGTTACATTCAAGCGATATGGAAACCCTGTATTTCCACAGTCGATGACTTGGCCGGCAATGTCTGAACAGTTAGCAATGATAGATGGCATGTGAGGTGGTCAGCAAGCAGTTGATTGATTTGGGCTGGCCTGCAGATAAGGCTTTTCCAGTTTTTTTTCCTTTCTATTTAGCTGGAAAAATTTTGGGATGTATTTTCCGCTAGACAAAATAAGGTTTCAATGGAGGCACAAGGTGTATGATGGTGGCTGTTGGTGTGGTGGGTATTGACTGTGGGTGATGATGCCCCCATCTTGATGAACATGATGGTGCTAGAAAGCATCAGTGATCGACCCTGCTCTGAGATGCTTGATGTAGGATGCATAGTACAATCAATAGTAACATACAATAACCCAAATTGTTTCCAATAAGATGACATATGAAAGGCAAGGCAATATCCAAAGAGGATAAATTCCAAAATGGGAACTAGCATATAATAAAAGATAACCAATAACATAAAAAGATATGAAGTTACTTTATTATAATTTGGAGGTCACAAGTTTGAATTACAGAAACCACCTCTAAGCATTGTAAAGATAAGGCTACAAATTTTCCCTTCCCTACAGCTGAAATGCCAAAAGCACTAGACAGTGGGACACCCTTCATCCTAAAAATTGGAAAAGAATAAAAATAAACTAAATTTCTTTTCCCATCTTGTCTGTGCATCTCACATTAATATGTTTCAAGCTAGTTCATAAATAGCCAATGCAAACAAATACTTAACAAAAGTAAGATTAAGGTAATCATAATAGTCATCGCCTCCCATGCATGTGTCCTCCCACATTTACAGCAGTATCATATATGTCTTTAAAACTTAAATGTATAAAACATAAATTTCCTTTTCTCCTAAATTAGTCAAAGGATTGCTTTTGGAATCATATCAGATGCCTTCTCCAAATAAATAAGCACCTGAATTAGGCTCATCTGTCTTTAATCAAATTGCTCCACCATATACATTACCTAATAGATAGTTTTCATCATAAAGCTATCTAGTATGAATTCAAATTGACTCTAACTTATCAACTTATTAATCAGCATAACGGTACATGTCCACTTTGTTCTCGTAAATGGATACCAGTATGGTCTTTCTCCACTCCAACATCTTATTGCTTAAGATTTTGTTAAAAATCTAATGAACCATGCAATAAATTCTGACTCAATAGGGTACATTTATCTTCCTAATAAATGTCCAACATCTTTATTGCTTATTTAACATCCTCTCTAATGATAAACCAATAAAATAAGCAATAATACTTTGCTTTAAAATCACTAAATTGCATCAACTATTTAAAGATGAAGCATCTTCAAACTCCATTTCTACAACTTCACTCCAAATTTTTCTAGACCTACTATCCCCTTTATTACTGTTTTTGGTCTCTTCCTTTCAGTGTACAGCACTATGTAACGGTATGTTAATCTAGTAATTATAAATTTTGGTTACTGGTGAGAAAAAATAGGCAAATCAAAACCATGTGAAACTGTGGAGACCACTAGCTACACATAGTCCAGCTGGATTTCAGCAGTTTTCAAATAAAAGGCTATGTGAAGTTATAAGCTGCCCACTACAGTGGAACCATTATGTAAATTAAGCTTCTTGAGTCTTGACTATGCGCCTTACCAAACAAAAAGGCTCCCACAATCTTTCTTCTATCAAATTTTACACAATTTTACTTTTCCATATTTCTTCATCAAAAGATACAAACGCTATCTACTGTTTGCACTCAAATCCATACATGTGTAAGCACCAAATCTAACTAATGTATGTATATACATGTACATGTTTGGATCTATACAAAACCTTGAAAACCACTAGCAATATAAGCAATGGTTCAAACTGGGAGCTCTAAAGCCTTCAACCTCCTATGAATGCTAAGATCAATTGGAGTTCAAAAATGTCAAACACTCAAGCTTGAGTAGCTCGTGATGAAATCATTCCATTTACTTCAACCATTAAAAGAGATCAAAATAGAGACTCACAGAAAAGAAAGTGAAAAAAAAAATGCAGTTTCCTTGCATTCTTACCCGCATGTCAAATTTAGCCATCGCAAGATGGTTGGCAGATACCAACTGTGGTAACTTTAGACTCTCAGCCCTGTTTAAAGTCATTCTCAACAGCACAAACAACTGTTGCTGGATGGTTAAAGAAGTGCCGGTGCCGGTCATAGGTGAGTATGATGATCCAAGTATCCCAGCTGTCCTTACCCCAAACTCAGACAACAGATTGCATATAGCTGTCAAAGCGTAGGCAAGACTAGAGTCATTACTGTGCTGCATAAAAGCAAAAAGTTTATTGGAGGAGAATTAGTCCAGAAAAACAGGTAGGGAAAAAATCAGAAATGAAATGTAAAAAACAGTCTGCATGTTGGTAAAATATGGTCATATCAGATGATGAGCTGCATCAGAGAATACAAAATGCTACAATGGGACATAAAAACGATACTATAAATGATAAAATAAAAAATAAGGGAAAAATGTAAGCCCAGCCATGAAAATAATTAGAGGAGATGATTACATTTACCTACATCATCTAGACAGAACATTCTGCAAGATACCATACTCTTTATTTTCTATGAACTATACAATACAATACTTTTTTCTCAGATACTCTTGGTCATCTTGAGAGATATTGTGCATGTGGAAGCCTCAATCTAGAGGTTGTGTCAATGCTAAGCTGAATGTAAAACATGAAGAATAAAATGCACATTTTGGAAAAGACTTTCCTTATTTGTTTTCAGAAATTCCAAGATCAGCTGGCGAACACTAATCTTGTTGATTCATATACAGAAAGAGAGAGGGAAGGAAAAGTGTAATATCCCGAATTTTCATCCGATTTAATTGAGATTATTTATTAGTATTATTTTGAGTAATTTAGATATGGTAAAAATTAACTAAATATTATGAAATTTTAGATGATATTTGGACCTGTGGAGCCGGTGCCCACAGTGCGCCCGTTCGGTCACCCGAATATCGATTTAAATTTCGGGATTAAAAGAAAACGGAATATATATATATATAATAACAACAATTAGAAGCAGAAGGAAGGAGCGAAGAGGGGTTCGGGGGGAGAGAGAATGGGTGAGAGGGTTAGGGTTCTATTGCTGAGTGGCGTGGTGGAGGGTTTGCCGGGGAAGAAGGCGGCGTAAGGGCTGGTCAGCAATGGCCGGCGAAGACTGTACGCAGCAAGGGCAAGCAGAGCAAAGGCGGTTGCGAGCGCGGAGAGCTGCGCAGGAGA
>JAOVVI020011039.1:0-12813 GCA_028571085.2 Nepenthes alata
GCGGCCAACCTCCCATGTTCTTCAAAATACCGGTCAATAATTTGTTGACCGTCAAACCGGTCAATATTTTGTTGACCGTCTGAACATTGTCCGCCAATTCGGTCTAGTTCTTCATTCACAAGAACTTTTTCACGGGAGTGATCCCCAACACCCTTGACCATTATTTTCCCTAATCCTTGTACTCTTGGTGTGGGCCTTCCGAGAAATGTTAAAATAAAGTCTATTATCTGTGGTAATTGATAGAGATGGACACCTCAAACTCAACTAGAGATGGGATCATTTATCAGGTATTGGCCTTCGTACTATCCCTGGTCCTTGTCCACAAACTGCATTCAATAGGACCTTGAGAATAATGGTATGTTCTTTGTCAGGTCAGTGCGAAGGATCTTTCAGTTAGTAGGTGCTAAAGAGGCTTTGGCCATTTTAGCATGGGAATCTTCCAGTCATCCATATGGTTGGCCGTCAAAGATCATTTTAGGACTCTGAATAGATTGAAGTATCTTCACATTCATTGTTGCTGTGCACTATGAAAACGTGAATAGGAATTCATACATCATTTATTTTTCAAGTGTGTTATTTCTAAACAGATATGGAATATTGTTCGTAGTAAGTCGTATAATGATTGGAACAGAACAATTGAGTGTGCCACAATCAAATGGAAGATGAGATTTTTCATACACAACTAGACTAGGATAGCCCTTACAGTCACTACTTACTATATTTGGAATGACTGAAATACTTATTTTTTTTATCCATGTGTTTCCTTTGATGGGAGTGAAAATTATTCGTATGATTTATGACTTTCTTATAGCAAAGGTTTTCAGGGCAACGATATATCTGTTTATCTATGTTGCAAGATCTTAGCCATTTAGGTGTCGAGGGAGAGATGATTTCGAACACTGCATACGATATATGTGAGACAGCCCTCGCCTTAGAGCTAGTCAGCCTGGAAAAGTCCGATTGCACGATACAGCCGGCCACAGATCCTTTGAAAAGCCTATGTAAGGCCAACCATAAGCACTTTGATTAGCTAGTCATTTAACAGCTTCCGAACAGGGTCCCAGGCCAGGACGTCTGGCAGAATGCTGGGTCGTTTTTATTTCTTTGTGATTCTAGGAAGTTTGAAACTACCTTTGCTTATTTATTCTTCCTGTTCTTCGGGTCTCATCTGAACGACTCACTGCCTATTTAGTTACTTTCTTTGTTTGGATTCCAGAACAGAACTACAGATCCTAGCCCCCTCCATTCGACCTTATCCTTGATGGGTCAAGTATAAATATGGGCCAATAGGAACAAGGGCCAACCTGTAGGAAGGCCCATCTAGGAGATGAGGGCACTAGAGGTTTCGCGCGATGCCTAACACCACAAGACAGAACTTGGGCCGAACAGGCCACGTTGAGGCCAACTAGACATCACTTGACATGCGCCCAATTACAATCCGTCTGTCATCCCCTCAAGGTGGCTGCAGATTGGCAGCGCAGGAAGCGCCAACCTAGGAAATGCCAGCAAATGACAGATGAAGTCAACTTTGATAAGTCGCGATACCCGTCACCGTACAGCAACTCAGCCAATCCCAACGAGAGGTGATCAAACCTATGCCGGCCACGCCCGACAATGTTTCCCTCGCTACTACAAGGTGATAACTGACACTGTTAGCTATCACCAATGTTCAGTGGCAGGTGAACCCAAATAAGACACCTGTTACGGGTTCCCGCCCCCAAAGTCCCCTCTACGGAGCTTACAAATATCTTCTCCTACACTAGAGAAGAGAGGATTCAATCATTCAAGAGCATTCAAGGCACCTTAGAGTTACCTCAGGATATTTGAACCCAATCGTGAGGAGAAAGGACCTGCTCCCTACCATCCGAAAGCACTGCTTTAATCCAGCGACCTTAGTAAACTACTCTCTGGAGCGCACAAAAGGAGCCAAAGCCTCCTCTAACCCTCTCTCCCACCTCTTGTATATAAATATATGTGCATCCCGCATCATGTTACCTTCATGCTCATATCTGTCCATTCTTTGGGAAAGACTTCTAATTTGAGCGTTAAAAGATATACGGTGCAAACACAACTTGCTATCCTCTGACCTCCTATTTATAATTTGTGGTGTGTAGAGATCATGTTGTGAGACACGGAGACCAAACCCGTTCAAGTCCAACCCGACTCGAGTAATCTGAAAGCTTCTTAATCCGTACAGAAATCCAAACCCCCCTTTTTTATAAGTAAATTGTATTAAAATAAAAAAAATTTACAAAGACCTATATTCTAACACTATGTGTTAGGCTTGAGTGTAAAATATAGAGACTAGGGTATCCCCCGAGCACACGATACAAAGATTAAACAAACCACACCCAAAGACACTACCCAATGGCCAAGATCAAACATGGTTAACAGAATCAACATGGTTCCAGATACAAACCACCGATGAATCAACGCGGTCATGGCAGCGTATACTAGAGTCACAGCCACATCAAACAAGGTAACAGTAGTAGCTTCAGACATAATATCTTACACAGCACACACGAACACACCAACCATGGCAACAGCAGTGACTATGGGCCTAACTGCCACCACAGACGCACCAGAAGAGAACTCAGACATATCCACGCAGACATAGGCATAAATCTCAGCCCTCATGCACCACACTCCGTCAGCTGTAACCGATTGCCCAAACTCCCAATTTTACACCGACCTGTAGCGAGATGACCGAAAAAAAAATGCCAAATCCAGCCAAACCTCTTTTTCATTTTTTTTGGCAAGAAAGAAAAGCCACCTTGATAGTCAAGACCAGCGACAGCCAGAACTGAATAGATGCCTCGATCATCTAAACCATGATGCATAAGGCATCAATACATGAACCAACGTGGACAAGGTAGCGCGATTCAGAAGCACATCCACATAAAGGAGATAAGTATCCAAAGTTGCGGCTGATAGCTCTAATGCAGCTCACTCAAAATTTTTTTTTCCGACAAGAAAAGAGAGCAGCAGGCGCTACAAGCCAGCAGAAATCATATCGGGCAATTCTACCAAACCGTCCTTCTGTTAGGCTATTTTTGTCATTGCTTTATATTTTGGGGTTAGGTTGTTTTTAAACTAATTCTGCCTTATGTTTTAAGTGGTTTTATTTATTTGAACATAATATTTTATGGAATATATAGATTACTTACAATAAAAGAAAAAGAAATTTATGGGATTCTACTATTAGATAAAGACTCATGCTTTTTTAATCTTCGTAGTATATTTATTTTGTTAATGGTTATAATTTAATTATCTTAAAAATATTTAATAATTAAATAAAATTAATAATTATAAAATAACTAAATTATAATAAAAAACTAAAAAAAAAAAAGAGGTTTGTTTTTCTAGAAGAGATGCAAATCCTGAGTATGGCCACCGCCTAAAGGGTAATTTCCACCGTCAGAAAATTTTGCCACGAAATTGAAATATGGCCAGCGAGATCTTGTCGACTTAACGCACGCTTGACTTTTAATCACTTGTGACCGCTTCCCACCAATTACATGCGTTATTTTCCCCACTCTGAGTGGTCACCCACAATCTGACACGACGCATGTTAAGTGGGCCATACAAATATTTAAAAAAAAAAAAAAACACCACTTGTACACATTTTTAAATAATTTGATATTTTTTTTATTTTTAAAATATTACGGATATTAATTTTTTTATTTATTTATATTAATAAATTCACATTAAAAAAAATAAAAATATCATATTAGAAAAAGTATCTAAAAGTATTTAAAATGTGACGGTATAATAGGAAGTCAAGCGATACATTTGCTCGTAGCCGCATTCACACCTTGGCGAGCACACGCCGCTCTCTCTCCCTCTTGTCCCCAGGTTCGATCTTTCAACGGATTCCCACGCGTTCACACTTCATACAGACATTTTGTCGAACATATAAAAGCTACAATCCAGTGCCCACGATTCTTAGCTTGAAATTCCCTCATTGTCGGATGAAATTGGCCTCTTCTTTCCATACCAGTATTCCAGTCTATATCATCTTCAAAGCCTTGATCCCAAACCCATCTCCGCCAACATGTATGGCAACCCAGACAACAAGAAGAACAACAATAAGAGGAAGCGTAGAAAGGGAGATGGGAATCAAGATGGGAGGGCTAATTCTGAGGAAAGACAGGGAACTGATAAGGTGGGTCTAAAGAAGGTAATCACGTCTTTGTTGCTGATAGAGGAGGAGGAGCAGTGCGACAAAGCAAAATGGGATGATATTTCCCAACAAGAAAATTCACATTTTGATGCAAACTATAAGAAGAAAAAGCAAGCCATGTTGGATTACTATCCCAGTTTGCAGAGCTACTATGATGAAATGAACGAAGCAGATAGGCTAAGGCGAAAGAGATCGCGGGTGGCTGTTACTTCCGCCGTCGCCATTTCTGCTAGTGAGATGGCTGAAAAAAGTGAGAACAGCGATCCTAATACTTTGGGTAAACGATCGGCCAACCAGCAACGTAGGTTGTGGGTTAAGAATAGGTCAAAGGCGTGGTGGGATGAATGTAATAGGCCTGAATTTCCGGAGGAGGAATTCAGGAAGTGCTTTAGGATGGGAAAATCAACATTTGAGATGATATGTGATGAACTTAATTCAGTTGTTGCAAAGGAAGATACAATGTTAAGGGCTGCAATTCCGGTTCGACAGCGCGTGGCTGTGTGTATATGGAGGTTAGCAACAGGGGAGCCCCTTAGGCTAGTATCAAAGAGGTTTGGCTTGGGCATCTCAACTTGCCATAAACTTGTTCTCGAGGTTTGTTCTGCGATTAAGACTGTGTTGATGTCCAAGTATTTGCAATGGCCCGACGAGGATTCATTAAGAAGGATCAAGGACGAATTCGAATCGATTTCAGGGATTCCCAATGTGGTTGGTTCTTTGTATACTACACATGTACCAATTATTGCTCCTAAGGTTAGCGTGGCTGCTTATTTCAATAGAAGACATACGGAGAGGAATCAGAAGACGTCTTACTCGATTACAGTCCAAGGGGTGGTAAACCCGAGAGGGGTTTTTACCGATGTGTGTATCGGTTGGCCTGGTTCATTGCCTGATGATCAGGTATTGGAGAAGTCAGCTTTGAATCAGAGGGCTAATCAAGGACTACTGAAGGGTGCTTGGGTCGTTGGGAATTCAGGGTACCCATTGATGGACTGGGTATTGGTGCCCTACACACAGCAGAATCTTACCTGGACACAACACGCATTCAATGAGAAAATCAGGGAGATTCATCAGGTTGCGAGGGATGCTTTCGCGAGATTGAAAGGGAGGTGGAGTTGCTTGCAGAAACGAACGGAGGTGAAACTTCAAGACTTGCCTGTAGTTCTTGGTGCGTGCTGTGTACTGCATAACATATGTGAAATGAGAGGCGAGGAGATTGATCCCGAGAACAAGTTTGAGCTCGTAGATGATGAGATGATCCCGGAAGTTCCATTGAGATCCACAAGCTCGATGAAAGTCAGGGAAGCAATTGCTCATAACTTATTGCATCATGGCATTGGAGGCACTGGTTTTCTATGATGTAGGTTCATTTCATATTCCCTTTCTTGCCTGTGGCTATTAATCTATTGTTGTGATACGAAGTACCTCAACGCTCAGCTCCTTGAAGTTGTCAAAGGGGGCTTTTGCTAGAGAACTAATTGCCACAGTTTAGGCCAAAGTTTACTACTACATATAGCGAAAAAGGAAATTTTATACAGGCAGAAGTGAAGCACCTTGGTTGTTTCAGCATGAATCTTCTGTCTGAATTTTTTGGGTTCTATTTGAGTTCCTTCAGGGTTTGGCTACTATCTTGCGTTTGGATTTGTCACTCTCTACTTAGCAGAATAGTGAAGAGAAAATTCCTGTGCTACTCTGTAGATGTGCTTACTTTTATATCCCTGCAGCTATCTGTTTAGGATTCGCTTGGTTTGATTCTGAAATGACTGAAAACATATGTATGATACAAATATAAACAAAGAGAACACCAATTTAAGTGATTCAACAAGAATACTTGTAGAGTTGCTGTGCTATTATTTTACACCCATGCAAAGTACTATGATTTTCTCATAGATTTATACATATTGAGTACTAGTAATGGAATGAGATACGTCATTGTCGAACAATAATAATTTAAAGGCTAAGTTAATATATTGTGGCTAGAATAATGTGAAATTCCTTGATTTTCTCTTGTCAACATAATTCATTGATTGTATCTTACCAAAAAATTCTTCTTGCCAATATCATTCTCCTTAGCTTTCCCTTGTCAGCACTCCTATTGATCCCGACTAGGCTAAGATTAATGGAAGCATGCTGGGCTTATAAAGTTTTTGTAAATATATTTGCAAGTTGATTTTTACTTTGAACATATGTATATTAATGACCTTTTCTTGAATTTTTCCTATAATAAAGTGGCAATCAACTTCAATATGTTTATTTCTGATGGGCCCAGCTTAAACTTGGGCCCGCCTGAAACATGGCCCAACTTGCTAGGAGGCTAGCTAAACGGCAAGGCCCAAAGTATTAGGGTCAGAAGACCCAGATCTACTAGATCCGGCAGTAGCAAAAAACTCAAACCCGGCCGTCGTCAGTAGCCACCATTTAGTAGGAACAATGAACAAGATATGCATAATAATTTTTACGTGGAAACCCCTTCCCAAACCGAAGAGAAAAAATCACGGGACACATAGTCCACCAATAAATCTACTGTGTAAAATGGGTTACAAACCCCTGAGATAAAGTATCTGCTACACACCCGAGAATAACAAAGAAAAACCTCTCCGGAGTAAACAGGAAACACTCTACTCTTTTACTCTATTTTTCTTTCTTCTTTCTCTTACTGGTGGTGCACTCATCGCTTCATTTTACAAGTGTTGGTGAAACGGTAGCCCGCTATTTCACCCTCGCACACGACAACCGGCGCACAGCGCCCCTGGTGTTGTCTCCCACACCAGCCCGATCACTAGCCTGGGCACCTCGGGGCCACTCTCTTGGCCTGACCGGTTCATGCCTCCAGAAGCTCCTGGTGCTCATATATAGACGTCCTAGCTCCACCTCATCCCACCTGCCAGTTGGTCATCTTGCAGATAATAGATACCACGTCTTCACCAGTTCTCGAACTTCCTGCAAGCCCATGCCCTGCAGACGGCGCATGCTCTGCACTGTGCAGACGCGTGCTCTGCAGTCCAACTGTCCGCCTATCGATCAATCCTGAAAAGATATATGTCCACTGCTAGCTATCACTTTTCATAGTCTCCAAGGCCCAGTTGTTCAGCCGGTCAACTTCTCGTTGACCGTCTTCAGTGCCATCCGATCAACCTCGCTGTTGACCGTCTTCTGCTGTCCGTTCGCCATCTAGCAGTGCTCCTGCATCCCTCAGACGGTCAACCTCATGTTGACCGAATTTACCTGGCCGTCCGTCGGTCAATCTCCATTGACCGTCCACTGTTCTCCTTCGGTCAACGTCCCGTTGACCAAAAACAGTTCTCTGGATTTGTTTTCCACAAATCATCCAATAGCAAACCAGTTTATTGTGTTACCCACAAGGGAGTGACCAGACCCAACACAAAGAACCTTGTGCGAAGCCCAACACCGCGAGATGGAACCTAGGCCGGACAGGCCACACCCGAGCCCATTAAACAGCTCCTGACACGCGCCCAATCGCGATTCTTATGCGCTTCTCCCCACGACGGTTGCAGACTGGCAACGCAGAAGGCGTAGGTTCAAAATATACCAACCAATGGTGGGCAGGGTCAACTCTGGCAGGCCGCGGTGCCTGCCGCCCGGCAACGGCTCAATCAATCCCAACGAAAAGCGGTCAGGCCCGTGTAGGTCATGCCCAACAACGGTTCCCTCGCCTCTATAAGGCGACAACTGACACCGGTGACTACCACCAGTGCTCAGCGATCGGCGAACTCAGGCTGGACACCTATCATGAGCTCCTGTGCCCAAAGCCTCCTCCATGGAGCTCTATAAATACCTTTTCCTTCGCTGGAGAAAGGGGGATATTAAAAAAAAATCACTCGAGGCATTCAAGGCTATCTCAAGCTATGTTTCAAATGCCAAATACGAACCCAAACTCACAAATAGCGAAGAAAGAACTCAACTATCTTTCCTCCAACCAACCGTTGCTCCCATATAGTGACCGTAGTGAGCCACTCTTCGAAATACACTAAAGGAGCCCAAGCCTCCTCTAATCCTCACTCGCAGTGTCCTCTAATCCTCACTCGCACCCCTTACATACAAACATTCTTGCATTCCATATTTTGTTTACCTTCACATGCTTGCATTTTTCTATTATCTTATAAAAATTACTGATTTGAGTGTTGGAGAATAAACTGAAAAATGAGTCCCGCCAATCCTCTGATATCTTGTTAGCTATTTGTGGTGCGTAGGGCCCAAGTTGAGAAACAAGGAGATCGGACCCGTTCGAGTTCAACCTAACGCAAGAAATCTGAATATTCACTAATCCGCACAATTACCCGAAACTGAGAACGCATCATTGGCGTCGTTTGTGGGAACGACAAGAAAGTCTCACCACCTATCATCACATCCACACTCGAAGTCAAAAAATGGTCAACACTTGAGTACAGGCTAGTGCGCCAGCGAGGGATACAGCCGCCCATGGTGACGACCGCTTGGTAGGTAGCCATGCCGACGAGCAGCCTGAGCCTAACATGCGCAAGTTGGCCACCAACGTGGGAGACATGATATAGATGCTTTAGATATTATGGACACAGACTGGTGCCCAATGGTCGGGAACTCCTCCCCCCGGTCCCCAGGCGTCAACCTCTAATGAAGGGGCCATGGGCCAAGGCTCCTAGCAGCAAGAACAACAAGGCCTGATGATGCTGGGGCCCAGGTGGTCTCAGGTAGTAGGGCCCAAACATCAACACGGAGCCTACCGAGCAGGGAAGCACCAGAAGAAAGCCCGGAGCGAAGGAATCCCCGCAACTCCCGTAGGGACATGAGGCCCGTGACCAGAGGGGAAGGCTTTGCAGTATGTGACCGCCCCATGCAGGTAGTTGCCACGACCTTCACGCCCCCTCAGAGAACTCCGAGCTCAGAAACTTTGTCAATGCCAAGAGGAACGGGTCTTCCCATCAGATGGAGGAGAAAGTGGAGAAAATATGGCAGCACGTGTTCAAGGAGGAGGCTTGCCGACATACGCTCGACCTGAGGAGGTCGTCGTTTATCATAAACATCTGACCGCAGCTACTCCCATCAAGTTTAAAATGCCAACACTAGATGCGTACAATAGAAGTACGAATCTGATGGATCACCTAGATTACTTCCGGACGCTGCTGACCTTCCATGGGATGATCAAGGCCACTGTGTGCTAGTGCTTTCCCCTGACACTCAAGGGGGACGTTAGGCTCTGATTCCACAACCTCCGGCCGAACTCCATCTGATCATTCGACAAGCTCGCCGACTACTTCATATACCAGTTCGCCTTCAGCCAAAGAGAGGAAAAGCATCCCTGGCACCTCGGTCGCCTCCGACGAGAGCTTGAAGTGATTCATAAATCGCTTCACTGCGGAACCCCATCGGATCCCCCAGCTCTCCGATGAGATGAAACTGAGTGCCTATACCGCCACGTTGGCAGTTGGAGAGTTTTTCAAGCACCTAGCACATCAACACCCCCAGACCTTTCGGAAAGCAAAGGCTATCGCTCGAGCCTACATAGCAGCCGATGAGGCTAATGAAGCGAAGCGTCCTGAACGTGTGGATCGACAACCCGAAGGTTCGATCGTGGGGAAGAAGAGAAATGGAGATTGCGGTCACTCCCGGGAACCTCAAAAATAGCCACGGTTCGAGCCGGGTGTTTGAAAGGAGTACAGGCCCCTGGTCCTAACACCCCTGAACAATACCCGCTCAAATATCCTAATACAGATTCAGGACGAGAAGTTTCTGAAGTGGCCCATTGCACCAAAGAACCCAGAGGCCACAGACCAAACCAAATACTATCGTTGTCACTGATCTCTAGGTCACACTATGGAGAACTGTCGGACTCTATAAAAGTAGATTGAAGACCTGATTCGCCGAGAACACCTATCACATTTCTTGAGAAGCCCGGAGTAGGCCCCCGAGGCAGCAAGCGACAAAGCCAAAGAGCAGCCGAGGAATCATGTCGTCGCCGTGGTGGTCAACATGGTTTTGAGCAGGCCGGCTAAGAGCGGCGCCCAAGGCCATCCCGAGGCCACATCGGGCAAGTGTGACAAGTCAATTTGTAACCTTTTTTGTATAGTAATATCCAAGAAGAACATATCTTTCTCTATGTTTATCTAATTTATCCTTTGATAACACATTGATGTGGCCAAAACATATTCATAAAAAATAAGCAAGTGTGACAAGTCAATTTTTAAAAGATTTTAGTAGGTGATTTATTTTTTTATTATTTTACTAAAAAACCCATTAGTCAAGTAAAAAGCAATTAAGAATGTATCATATCAATGGATTTTAGGGGCATTCATGTAAATTCTTAATGCCCTTATAATTTTATGGAGATGCCTATTTTTTCTTTCAACTATCTCATTTTATTGGGGTGTATAAACATAATATGTTTGATAAATTATTTTGAAGTTCTGAAGATAATTCATAAGATAATTCATAGTCTTTAGTATGGTTAGTTCTAATAGTTTTGATCTTAGTATTATATTAAGTTAAAACTAGGGCTATAAAATATTGAAATATATAAAAAATTTTACTTTTCAATTTTAACAAATATATCCACATAGTATGAGATTTATGATCGATAAAAATTATAAAATACTTAAAAATACATTATAAGATGTAAAATGAGACTTCTACGCAACCAAATGAATTAAACAAAATGGTTAATTGATTTATTGTTGTAACAATTAAAAAGGAAGTCTATTTTGTTTTTTAAGCCTACAACTCTAAAAAAAAAAGACTTAAGTTTAATACTGTTAAATATAGTATCAATTAGACTAATCCAATCAATTAATACAATGAATATATGGACAAGCCTAAAAAGACAAAGATATTTACCGGCGCACTTAATCTAAGCTCAAAGAATACAGTTCTTTCTTTACCGAATTTCAATAAAAATACATATAAATTAAATAATTGGTCAAGTGATTGGATAATTATTGAACAAATTGTGTCACAGATTTGAATGGATGGATAATCAATATCTAATTGAGTAGTCAATCAAGTTGAACAGTTAATGTAACTGAACGATTAATTCAACCAGGTGATTAAATTAAGCAATCGATTTATATACTATATAGTTAATCTAAATAATGGTCTTCTAACTGACCAGTTTCAATCGTGCTTAATGGCAATTGAATTACCTCTAAAAAGTCTGACGATCCAAACATGCTTAATAGCAATTGAATTAATAAATCTCCAATTGGCCTAATCATTTAGATTATGGTCAATTGCTTATCTTCAAAAAATAATTTCAACTGATTATATTGTTATAAATATATCACATTTCTTCTGCAAAAGGTGGACAAAGACAAAAATCAGAAAGTAAATATAGATCTAAACCCTCTAACATATTCATTTGCGAAATATGGAATCAAAAAGTCTTCCATCCTCACAATATCTCCTACATTCCAAATTTTAAAAAAAATGTATTAACTTGAGTGTCAGATGTTATATTAGAGAGTAAGTTTTAAATCTTTTAAATACTTATTTATTGTTATAGTATATGAAATCTAAATAAAAAGTTTCATAGTTTAACTCAAATTTATTTAAATTATAATTTAGATTTTAAATGTGCATTAAATGTTAAACGTGATATTAATAATTTTTAAATTGGATCCTTTGGATGACTCAACCTTTGAAGCCAAAGCTCATATTCATTGGTTTCTTTTAGATTAATTATAAATGTTTTATGATTTTGGTTTCTTGTAGATTAATTATGAATGCTTTATGATTTTGGTCAAGAATGTAAGATTCCATTGAATATCTTTTCTTACCAATTTTCTTTGGCATGGTCCAATCTTAAAAGTTTACAGAGTTTGGCATGAAAATAATGTTATAATTTAGTTTTTGAGTTATTTTATTAATTGACAATAAATTTGAAGAGAAGGAAGAAATATAAAGGATCCTAGAGTATGGATATTTGGTAAAAAATGATTTTACCATTACCATGTATAGCGCAAATGAAGCATTAGTAGCGGAAACATATTGTTTTTCATGGAAAAATAATGTTAATTACCTGTGAAATTTATTTACTAAAATTTTTATAATAATATTAAATTTAAATAAATTAGTGACTTATTAAAATGAAACACAAATTTAGGTTAGAAATTAAGTATTTGGCTGTAGTAATATTAGTATGATCAACATTAGAAGTACACATGAATCATGTATAAGTGTATTTGAGGTAGAATATCTCCACTTGAGCAAAACATAAATGCACTTGTATGTGTAATGGGCATTTGTATGTAGGTTAAAATTAACCTATAAATGTAGATTGTGTTTGACTGGCATGTGAGCTCCAGTTTGCCATTTGAGAGTTTTTTTAGTTCATTTTTCATGAACTTTTAAGGAAAAGAATAAGAAAAAGAGGAATACAAAGAGAATGGGAAGTAAAAAAAGAGAGAAAAAGAGAAATGAAGAATAAGAAAGTGAATTTGAAGTAAATTCAAACAAATCTTTGGCAAATTCATGCTAAGGTAGGGGCATTAAAACCCATTTATTCTTTTGTTACTAAACTCTTAAGAAAATTCTTATCATTTTTTGTTTAAATACTCATATATTTATTATTTACCTATTACCTTTTGAAAAAGCACTTTAACGGTGCTTGCGTGTTTCGACCCCGTTAACAAGTACAGCGG
>JAOVVI020011040.1:482-12812 GCA_028571085.2 Nepenthes alata
CTTTTTATTACATTTATATTAACACATGATTTAAACTGGGATCAATTCAACTTATATTTTATGTAGAATTAAAATAATACTAAAATATATCTTAAGAATGTAAATGTGAAAGTTAATTGATAATAAAATGTACAATTAAAAAAATGATGTAATTTATTTTGCAAATAAATTGACTAGGAAAACAAAAGATAAAAATCAACTATAATAATTTTTAGAATGTTTAAATTATGTTTCTAATTTCATACCAAAATTAAGACAATACTATAAACATTTACACCAACGGTAGGAATTTTTTTTTCTCCCATTAGACCGAAATAAATATAAAAATCATCCAAAAATTCATTTGTTATGAACAAATCTTACTATTCTCTCACGTCTTTATACATTTATGATAGTTAAAACAAATATCTCTTGCACCCAAGATTTTCAAAATTTACTGAATAATTTTGTGTCAATTTAGTCTTCTACCTTCAATAACAATACTATTTCTTCAAATTTTATTATTTTGATTCCTCCATTTTGTATTCTTCTTCTAACATAACATATCTTTTATCTTTTGTTATTAAACATATTCTTCATTTATTTATCTATTTATATCACAATTTTCATATTGGTATCACAACTGATGCATGACTAGATTTGAATTATCAAATAAATTAGGAAGCTGTTTAATCTTCTTGGTAGATCGAGTTGAAACAGGTTCGATCTTTGTTACTATAGACCTAGATTTTGCACAGTACAACTGAAAAATATGAGGTTAGAAGATGAAAGGACTTGCTCTTAGATATGTCCTCCATTACCCAAGTCAAAAAAAATTTTCGAACGGATAAAAAAATAGGAGAATGAGTGAATAATGTATAGATACATATTTAGGAGGATTGAGTATTTACTAAGTGTTAAGCTCTAATGTGTGCACTTAACTAGGGAGTGTCTTTTAAATGGATGGCTAAATTTCGATGAGAGCGTTCGGTTAAGAAGCAGTTTTGAGAGGGAGGACTGTGCTTTAAGATATGCACTCAGCTAGGGAGCAATTTTGAGAAGAATGACTGAGCTCTTATGAGTGTGCTCGGTTAAAGAACGATTTTGAGATGGATGATTGAATTTCAATACGTACGCTTAATTAGGGGACGACTTTAAGAGGGAGGACTGAGCTCCGAGGTGCACGCTCAGTTAGGGAACGGTTTTGAGATAGATGATTGAGTTCCGATAAGTGCGTTCAACTAGAGAGTAATTTTGAGAGGGAGGATTAAGTTTCGATAAATGCACTCGATTAAGGAGCAACTTTAAGATAAATGATTGAGGTCCTATGTGTTCGCTCAGTTAGAGGTAGTTTTAAAATAAAGGATTGAATTTCAATGAGTGTGCTTAGCTAATGAGTGACTTTGAGATGGATAATTGAGTTTCAATATATGCGTTTAGTTAGGGGGAGATTTTGAGATGAAAGATTGAGCTCCGATGAGTGTATTCGGTTAGGAAGTGGCCTTGAGATAAAAAATTGAGTTGAGATGAAAAATTGAGCTTCGATGAGTGCGGTTAATTAGAAAGTGACTTTGAAATGGAGGACTAAGCTCCAAAGCATGCACTTAGTTAGGAAGCGGCTTTGAGGGTGGTTTAAAGGAAAGAAAGTGTTATTTTGACAGAGGCTCCGAAGTTGTGGTTTGCGTTCTCTTTGTCGTGTCTCTTTCTCTTGTTTTGAATTTTCAATCCTCCCCCAACTCTTCTTTTCCCTCTTTCTTCTCTTTCACTTTTGTGGATAAAGGAAGGCATTTATAGAAAGAAAGTACTAGCTAATTGTCGTAGGGGCATTGATTGTGCTGCGATTTTCTAGCCCTCTGATAGAGAGCATTTATAGAAAGAGAGTACTGGTAGAGACCATTCCCTACTTCTCTGGCAGGTTGTACTTTTTTAGGTGGTTAGAATGTGACAAACTAGCAATCGTATGGCTTACGTACTGAGTTGGAATTGCTGAGCGAGTATCTCTATTCAATGCCTATAGACTTGTCTGAATGGCAACCCTTGTGGCCCATACCCTACTAGGTGGATCTGGGTAATGCTATCTGGGCCTCGGGTTACGAGAATCTTTCTCTAGGCTGCTACTTCTGGGATGATTTTTCTTAAAGGTCAAATCTTGAGCTAACTCATGAGCTATTGGACCCATCAATAGCCAAGCTATTAAAAATTGTTTCTCTTCTATTAAAGTATCTTCATAGTTCACCATGAGTTTTGGATTTTACCTAGAATATACTATTTCATATTGTATTAATGCTACATAAAAATGAAGATCCTATATCTCATTGGGAGAAATAAGTTCATATTATTTTTATGAAAATAATATTTAATCAAAATCTAATGTTGAAAAATTAAAAATAAAAAATATTAAAAATAATTATATTTTAAAATTTTTTATAATATTGGCATTTATTAAATATTAAATCTAATATTAAAAATTTAAAAATAATTATTTAAAATATATTATTTATTGAGTACTACTCAAGGCATGTTAACATAGTACAAATCCGAATCAATGTCCAAATTTCAGCAACCCAAACGAATAAGTATATGACGAATTAAAACAACCAAATAACAATTTTTTGGTGTATTAACCAAAAAGTTAATCCAAACGGTCGGTTACTAAAGAATCATAAAATAATGATGGACAAGTAAATAATTTGATCTAAAAACGATCCAACTATTAATAGTCACACAATTTTTCTATTAAATTGAGATGACAGTTATACACTAAAAATAATACCTCTTAATAATTGCACTGAAACGGCCCAACATACAGACAACAAAAATAGTAGTTTTATAAAGCAAGTTGAACAGACAATTTTTGGATATAAATACAACTCTTTCTAGACCAAACAAGAAAGATAAAAAAAAAGAAAAAAAGACAATCATTTGAATGCATTAAGTGGAGTAAAGTCTACTTAATTCACACTCATCCCCATCATCTTTTTATTTTTAATAATTTTTTTATTTTCTTTCCATTTTAAAGAAAGATCAATGAATTAAATTCTTAGTTAAAATAAAAAAAAGCACTTGTTGACCAAATTGGGATAGTATTTATAAAGTTATTTTAACATATCTTAGTTAAAAACAACTTAATTCTTATCTTAATTTAATAATTTTATTTCAAAATATGGAAGTCAATTAACAATGCATGTTGGGCCCAATTTGAAATGAATTTAGACCACAATAGTGGCAATTATAATTTTTTTTAACCAAACTAATTAAATCATTTTTAATATATTGAGCTTTGTTTTATTCAAAAATATATCTATAAATATTTTTTAAATTTCGGTCTTTGAAAATTAAAATTTTATAAATCAAATATAATATAAAAAAACGTATTTTTAAATTTTTTAAATTTAATTCTTTGTGTTTGTGATAGGTAAAAGTTGAAGGGAATTATATAAAAGAATTGTTTATGTAAAATGACGGATAGATAAAACCAGAAGGACCCGCTGTTTCTAGAACGATCCAGCAATTTCTCCGACTCAGAGTAGTAGGCTGGTAGCTTCCAGAGAACACTGGTAAGTTCAAGAACCAAGAATCAATCAATATCTGCCGACCGTTCCCTAATTGCCCGTACGATTTCATTCGGTTCCATCTCTGCATCTCTCTCTCTACAGATCTCCGTTGCATTCTCTTGTTTAGAAGAAAATGAGGTTAGCTTCCGACACCATTCTCGAGTTAATAGACTTTTGCTTGCGCTCTCCCTCTTTGATAGGATCTGGTACTAGGTAACATGATTCAGTAATGCATTATCATCGATGGACTGAACTCTTACCTGGATTTCTTTATCCTTTTTTGTTTGTCGTTGACAGAAAGGTATGTTCAGTATCGTACTGTATGAGTACCTGTATTGATGCACGATTAATTTAAATCGTTTTGGCGGCATTTAAGAAATTTAAGATTTAATTTGATTTCTGAACTCTTACCTGAATTTCTAGTATCATATCCTTTATACGTAGCGTGTTGCTTGATTTGATGCACATTCGTAGGGTTGATTATTTTAGACGCTACTTTAGTAATGAAAGGAACAAAAGAGAGACACATAGGAATCAAAATGATCGGTCATTATGGAAGCACGCACTTTGAGCGATGTATGAGCTAATTAGCTTTTAGATTGATGCACAATAATTAAATAATTCTAGGCCTGTAGTCCCTTCAGTGCCTATGGGTGAGTATTATTTATTCTTGAACGAAACGGCTGTGCTATGGCCAACTTTTTGGTCACTTATACGAAGTGAACATACGCGTGCAGCAAATAAATGAGTACGCTGGTTGACATGTTAAATCCTTTGATTGAAATTCCATTCACCCTACCCTATAAGGAAGAGTAATTGATTGTTTCTGGTAGCTTGCACAATAATAAGAAAGATAATTATTTAGAATGATAAATTGTGCTGAGAATGAAGTATTCTATGAAATCTGTTCCTCTGCAGAAGCTAATGAAATAGAGTATGATTAATTAATCAGTTACGTCCTCCTCTGTTTTCGTAGTCATGTGTTGGCCTATTGATGTCCCAAACTTCCAGCCATCTCTTTACCATTAATATGCACCTAAGTTCCCTTCATCCTGTATAGTGCTACTTTTTGGCCGCTTGTTTCAGTTTTGTAGTTTATTCTAGAATTGCTTGTGTAGTTCCATTTATGCTTCCTGGGTTAGTTTGGAACTTTTCTACCCTGTCATACAGACTCTTAAAATCCATTGATTTATCTAGATCTCATGTGCCTATGCCTGCCAACTATTTAAATGTCCTATTTTCGGATAAGATTTTGATGGAATGAAGACAAAAATATATCTTTTGTGCAACTTTATGCTTTAGCATTTTTTTTTTCCCTTCAACATCTGTCTCCCTACATAACAGCAACAAGATTGTATGTTGGCACTCATGAAGGGCGGTGCCACAAAGTAATTTGGTAACTGCAAAAGGCTTGAAAGCTTTGCATATTTTATCTATTTTGCCAACGGTGACTTATCCCAGAAAAATCTCACTTTGGTTTGATTTTTAGTCAATTGTGACTTCAACAAACTGGGGACTGTCCTCATGCATGTGCATTGACACTTTTCTGCAGTAAATTATCAAAATTTGTTCTCATCAAGAATCTCTTATTATAGAATAGCACTTTTGGTTGCAAAAACCTTGAAGATTCTCAGCTAGCATCTCATATTCACGTACATCCAAATAAATGCATCTGTTGTAGTTTAGGAATAACTGCATCCAGCTGAGGTTGTACTTATGCTTTTATTCAGTTTGTGATCTTGTAGATCCTTAGATAGTGTACTAGTCTTACCTAAGTAGAAGGAATTGTACTGGGATTGGAAGACTAGTTAGGTGAAGTTCCTTGGCATGTGTCCTGGAAAAGGTCAAGAAAGTGAGTCGTATCAGAGTGTGTTTTCATCTGTTGGTTAAGTAAGATCCCTCTTTGTTGTAGTCCATTGGCAAGAACTCACTAGGATTCGTATGTGGTATCTAGCTGTTTCTTGGTATCCTTTAGGGCTGTTATAGTGATCTATCTTGTGCTTGTCAAACCGGAATAATAAATGATGTCTGTGGTTGTGTGCTTCTTCTTATCTATAGTTCTTGGTCAGATATAGATGAAAACTCAAGGTGATGGTGTCTCTTCATGGAATAATACCAATACTTTGTACTGCAAGCTTGATAAGGGACTAGTCTGCATAGCAGTATTGTAATTTGGGCTTGCTAAATTTTTTCCGTGCCATTTTTGTGATTGAGTCAAAGTGGATGTTATTGCTCAATGTGATCTTCAAGGATACTTTTCCAACACCATGCAGCCATGTTGACATGGTGCCATCACCACCAAAAACATGCCATAAGCAATTAATTTTTCAATCTTTTGTTAAATTTGTCTCCAATCTAATAGATAGCCATTGTTCTGCACACCTTTTCTTTATTCAAATAAAATGTTGGTCATTGGACTATATTACCCTTTTTGTAAAGCAATGTTGGGTATACTTTTGCATGATAGAATGCTTCATCAACTGAATTGAATTACAAACAGGCCAATGGATATGTCTTTTTTTGAGCAGACTCAGGTGATGTTTACCGCCAAGTTATTCCACAAGAGAGGTTTTGCTGCATTGAATTTAGCTGGGATGGCCAGGGACCATGCCAATGGCCAACCACACCATTTCATCAATTATATTGAGGAAATACCGTGACATAGTTGCTTTACTGGGTGTCATAGTTTTTTTTCTTTACATAGTTCACTAGCATACATCATGGGGTTGAATATTAGCTAGCTGTAGCAGGTTTGAGGATTCTGCATTTAAATCTTTAGGAAATTGACAGAGTGAAACATGCTTATGCTATGTGCCATAAATCATAGTTTTGATTGAGTTGGTATTTGGGTTTCCTTTTCCTCTGTTGGGGCCTGGGAGGAAAAGAGATGAGATGATTGAGTGGTACAAGGTTTCCTCCCTTTTCTCCCCTTGGGGTTGGGGGAGGACATGAGGATTTAGGACATCAACACTAATTTAACATCAATGAGGTAACAAAATATTTTTTGTCTCTTCTACTAAAGGGGATTGATTATCAAAGCATCTGATCGCATTTTCTTAAGGTCATCCTCTTACCTTAGCCATTGGCTTGTTCCATTTTAACATTAACTAGAACGTATCAATCATCTATGCTCTATCTTGCTAATTTATCTGGTGGCAAGGTTATCTTAAATCCTTTAACCTATTAGAATCTTCTATCTGTGTTGCTTTTGGATCACTTTAGCTTTTACATGCACATTATTTCCTAATCGTATTGTTACAGCAGACTGTTTTGATATAGTGTTTATCATTTCTACCTAATTTGACTTTTTAGATGGGTTGCTTTCACATTAACCAAAATGTATCAATCATTAATGATGTACCTTGCTTACTTCATAAGGTGGCAAAGTTGTCTTAAATGCTTTTCCTTACTAGAATCTTCTATGCCTGCTACTGTCTATTGTGGCTATTGTTACTTCAGCCTTTAAATGTACATTATTACCCAATCGTAATGATTACAATGGACTACTAAGAACTGATGCTTCTCATTTCAATCTAATTTGACTTTTTTTTAATATGCTACTTTAAGTCACAGAGTAATTACATAAATTCTCAAAGTGAAGACACTTGCTTTTGGATCATAAATTTCACTTTGCTTGCTGCAGTCGACACCCTTCTGTGAAGTGGGCCCAAAGGTCTGACAAAGTCTTTATAACAATTGAATTACCTGATGCCAAGGACATAAAACTCAAGCTTGAACCTGAAGGGAAGTTCATATTCTCTGCTACCAAAGATGGCACACCTTATGAAGTTGACCTGGAGTTATTTGATAAGATTGATGTGGAGGTACAGTGTTATGGTTACTTCTGAATGTCTCAGTTATTTTAATGGTGTGATTGACTGCAAAGTTAAAATGAAATTCAGGAGAGCAAGTATAACATTGGGCTTAGAAGCATCGTCTATGCCATAAAGAAAGCAGACAAGAAATGGTGGAGCAGGCTGATTAAACAGGAAGGGAAACCTCCAGCATTCGTCAAAGTTGACTGGGATAAATGGGTAGATGAAGAAGAGGAGAGTGGTATGTTTTGTATGTCTTTCCTTTCTCATTTGTTAGATGATCTAGTATCTAATATTTTTCAATTAATTGTCATATTTAGCAACAGGAAAACTCTTGCCAGACTTTGATGACATGGACTTCTCGGTGAGGATCGCTGCCCATTCATCTCTCTTGTCTTTGTTCAGTTACTTGTGTAATATTAAGATCAGTTGGAGGAATTGCCAAATGGTTGGGTTTTATTTAGCTTCCTTTTGGTGGAAGCATGTTGCTAATTGCTGGTGTTTTGATTCTCTAGCATTATCCTATTATTCTTTGAAATTGATTTTGATCAATCCTTTCTTTGCCACTTCGGTAGAATTCTGTCACCGTAATTCAGCTATCATGTTCAAGGAGCAGCTGTGTCCGTCATGTGATATTTTTTTTTTGGCTTACTGAGGTTTTCATTGAAAGATAACATTAAGCTATTGTCGGATGCCGACCACTACTGTTTGTTTCAGTTTTAATTCGAATACTTTTGTTGTAGTCTGTGTATGTAGTTTTAATGCATTTGTGGTGATTCAAGAAGAAGTAGTCGTGGAGTTGGTGACCAACTTGTTCTGTATGTCAAGCTGAATGATAGATCCGTGGGTTCACCATGCCATTGATGGCTAAAGACTAAAAAATTCAATAACATAAGCCATAATCATTTGTGGAAATCCTTTATGTTCTGCCAGAGATTTTTGGGTTTGATACCTGCTGACAAGAATAAATGTTGTGCAGAAATTAGACATGGGTGGGGATGATGATTTTGACATGGATGAGTCAAAGGATGAAGAAGGTTAGAAGATGATAACTCCGTCATTTTCCCGCGAGTATTTCCATTAGTTTTTGTTCCTGGTTCCATAAATTGGGATGGAAGTGGAAATGGGTTATTGGGTTCTATTGCCATCTCGTATTCATATGCCCTAAGATCGCTGTAGTTCCATTGATATTTGTATCTAGCCATGCATTTTAATGTGGTGTCACTTTTGCAGAAGAGCCAGAAGAAAACGAGGAAGATGGGAAGGAAGAAGCCGCCTCATCAACCACGAAGGATGAACCTGTTGAACTGGCTGAAGAGGCGAAGGCTTGATTGTTTCAAAGCGAGTTAGTTGTGTTGTTTTTGGTAAGTTCTGATGGAGATCATGTACGGGGATTTACGGGCAGGGTTTATTTTGAATTGGTATAAGCCCCCATGTTGAACTGCTAGTTTAATTTTTCTCATCATTAGCTGTATGTGAAGATGGGCGATGCAAGGTCTGGACAAATGCTAATTTTTTTTTTAAAAAAATCTGATTAAATGGAAAGGAATGAGTATAATAGTGCTTTAAATTAAAATATTAATAATATATTAACTTAGCCTTGCAATAATTTACAATGATTATCTCCTTCCATTAGCAGTAATTGATGTACCTGAGTCTATAGGAAAATTATAGCCTTGTAAGAGTAACAGTTCGTTAGTTTAATAAATTTTCTTCTTGAATTATTTGAATTGAATGTTATTTCTTTTAGGAACCTTTGTAACACATTAGGCAATTTAGTTCTGAATGAAATGCTGGTGATGGGTTTTATATTTTGTTTTATTTTTACTTTAGATAATAATAGAAACTACGCTTCCATAAATGATTTTTCAATAATTAAAATCCAAATTTTCCCGGGTTATAAAACTAAAGATAAATATTCCCATTTTAGTTATTATTTTTTCTTCAGACTTTTTCCCCTTTATTCAGAATAAAAAAGTTAATTTAGCTTATGCTTTTAATTCATCTTCTAAGCTATTATTCTGGTTATTTTACAATTTTTAGGAAAAGAAACAACTCTTTGTCAAATCAATAGGAATTGAATTTTATCAAAAATGTAAAATTTATAGACTGAAAAAGAATTACATCCATGTCACATTAAGGAATGAATCTAGCCTCCCATTGCACTTGCGTTGAATAAATGAGATTTAAAACATCATCAGAAAAACACCCAAAAATCATCAAAATAACCCGCTAATACTAACTAATAAAGTATGGAGATGCAAGAATACACCGTGGATCATGGTAACAGAGACTTCCTATGCCGCCATGCCTCACCAAGCACCAGGCAGTTTTCAAAACATCGGCAATGGCTCTGCGACGCTCCAAATACTCGTGGAGCTAATTTGCTCCCTGAGGGTAAATTAGTCTTGTGCTGAGTGTCTCGGTCTTCAATGTAAACATACAAGTTTTTCTTTACACTGAGAATCCAATTGCCAACCTCAAGAGTTAGAAATTTGTCTTCTCAGGCCCCTCGAAGGCTCTGCGACAAATGCTCGTAGTAGAGCTTTTGCTGTTCCAAAAACAAAAAGCATGGCAAAGGAAAATGTAAGGAGGCACATTCCAGGATTCAATGACATGGAAGAGGAGCATCGCATACCCTCTCTGATACAGACGGAGTGACTTTACTCAATGCTTGCTCAAAATGCGTTGCCTTAATGATGCAGGAAGAAGCATCCAAGTTGCTGATCTCTGAGGTTAATTTCTCTTCAAGTGCAGCCATGGCAGCTTCATTCATCTAATCAGAAATTGGGTAAATATTTCAGATTAGTTGAATAGGATTCTATCATTGGCATCTCTATGCTCGTTTTAGCAGGAAGAATGAAGAGAAGAGAGCTCTTTTGAATTTATGGGTTGAATAAGCCGGGGAAAGAAAGAAAGCCAGAAAGAAGAGAAGGGAAGACATTGTTACCGCCTGAGTTCTGCTTCCTACCATTTGGGTGGATTTTGGATATTAAGGAAAAGGCAAATGAAATGTCACTTCAAAAGACATTCCATATATATATATATATATATATATATATAAAAGGGAAGTCAAAGGAACAACGACAAACTTGTGCCTAAATCTCGAACTATACAGAGCTCTTCCAAATGACCTATAATAGAATTCATAAGAGACGTCCATACTATCAAGAAATCCAAAATAGCTCTTCTTCTCACCAGCCCTGAGCCGAGTATGGATTCAAATAAAAAAGAATCAAGAGTCTATCATAAGTTATAAGTACTGCTAAACCTCATTTCAGTGCCTAATTTTTACCTTTTACTGATAGAACAAATGAACACAAGGAAAGCCATGATGGCCTCTTTTCTTTTCCTACCCCATTCTATATATTCTATTCCATCTCCACTTTATCCTTCCTTCCTAGACTGAGCCTCATATATTCTCTAATTTCTCCTTTTCCTCTTTATAAGTGGAGTAACAGTATATAATAAATAAATTTCTAAAAGTTGTACCTTTTTAAGACAAGATGATAGGATAATGTCTAAAGTTTTAAAACATTAGTTAAATGAATTGCATGCTAGGAAATGTGTGTTAATGGTAGCTGAAAGTAAGAAAGAGATGGCCATGAAAAAACTTGACGAGAAGTTACAAAAAATAATAATTTAATATTACTTCTACTCTCAAAAAACATTACACTAAATTGAGTGAAATGACAAAAACTCATTTATATAGCCATTTCCAATTCGTGAACTTAAAATATTGTTATTGTTTGGGAGGGGGCACACAATATGCCAAATATGCATGGTAAAAGAGGATGGACAAACCAGTGCAGCAAGGTCAGCACCACTTAAATTTTCACAAGCCGTGTTCTTCCCCATAGCAAGCAAATCCACACTGGGATCTATAGGCTTTCTCCTACCTAGAGCTTTTAAGATCAAGCCACGCTCATCGGGAGTTGGTAGTGGAACATATAGAAGCTTCCCAAACCTTCCGGGCCTTAAGACAGCGCGATCCATAACTTCTGGTCTACCAGAATTGCAGAAACAGTCATATTCGATAACCAAGAATCATCATGTGAAACACAACCAGTAAATCATACCGATTTGTTGCACCGATGACATAAACCCCATGCCTCTGCTCTGCGCCATCTAGCTCAATCAAAAGCTGCAAGGTATAAGAGAGGAAGTCATCTTTTGCATATAAAAAATTACATATAAAGCAAGTAGGCATCATAAGTACAGACTGCTAGCAATTCAATGGACCTGGTTTAAAAGCCTCTCTACAACCCAACCCCCTTCTTTTCCTCGCTTTGTCGTCAAAGCATCTATCTGTCAGAGAAAAAGCAAACCTCTTTCAAGGTCAAAAATAGGCATGCCTCACAACTCTTGATTAATTCGAGAGTAGTAAGTTTCAATACTAACATTCCACTTAGTAATTGAAAGTAATCAAGATCAGACTGCATTGTTGAGCTGTGAAGATAATACACAAACAATAACGATGATAAATTCTGGGTTTTTTCTTTTTATTGATAGTGGATCACATGTATTGGACCAGCTAGAGTCTTTGTATACATGTGAAGAAACCAGCCGGAAAGTAAAACAAACCTCATAAAAATTCAGTTGCCAGCTTAATTTGGACAATTGAGCCTGGAGGGGTGTTGACACCTCCCAAAAGAAAAAAAGAAGGAATAAAGGAAGTAACCGACACCTCAAATTCGTACATGGAAGATATATCATGATTGAGTCATTTAAAAGAAGTAGAAAAACAAAATATAGAATTCAAGACTTCTCCTCCAAAGCTCATTCATGTTTGAGCGAGTCACACAACCTTCTTTCACCATATCAATTTTGGAGAGCCTAGATACCCACTTGCACAGATTTCAGACTTCGCCTCCTTTCTATTTTTCAACCACATTGACTTGCTCTAATTTTCATGAGTGATTCACATAACGTGCAGTTAACAGTCAAACTATGTTATACAAGTATCTTCACAACTGTAAAAT
>JAOVVI020011041.1:0-12812 GCA_028571085.2 Nepenthes alata
TAAATTTGTAACCAAACGAAAAAATATTTATTCCCTAAAAATAAAAATTTTAATCTTACCTTATACCAATAATCAAACATGGCCTTATATTTAGCCTTCAAATAGGCATTCACATGAAAAAAGTGTATTAGAATATAGAATTATATTTAAATTTTTACTTAATAATTTAAGATTTTAAGTTTATCGATATCTTAGTATGAAGTAAATGTATTATTAATCAGTTAAGAAAACTTAGTAGATATCAATAATATAAACAAAATATGCACCAAGCCTTCCACATTTTACATAGTATTGTTTTTATATTATGAATAGCTTATTTATTCAGTTTAAAATAAGACATAAAACATTAAAATTGCCTTCAATAATTATATTTTTTCTGTTTTTTTTTTTTGCATTCTCATTATTGTAAAAATAAAAAAAAAGGGAATAAGAGAGAAGATTTTCTGAATTTTGTTAAGAAAAGAATGTTTATATAAATTTAGATATATTATTAATTATTTATTTGGTATTATTATTTATAAAATAATTTAATAATTTAACAATCTTTATAATAATTTTAATGTTATAAAAATTTTATGGGGGTCTAATTTGGGCTCACCTGGCACTGTTCTACCAGATAAGGCAGTAAGGGCCACATATATGTTTTCAGGATCTTGAGGCTGAAAATCAAACACAAATGCCTGCCCATGAAAAGGGATAATAAATTAGGGAATAAAAATCAATTTTCCAAATTTCCAAAATAAAATCATGAGCACAAACAATTCCAAATGTTTTATTTTATCTTATTTTATTATGTCAAAAAATAATAAATTCTGTATTAATTGAATAAAAATGGGACAGATAATTTAGAGGATTTTTTTTTCATGGCTATAAAAGTCTCACTTTTTAATTTTGGGTTTCTCAAAAAAAAAAAATGGTGCCACATGTAGAAATTTAGGGTATTATTATTATATTTTTAATTATTTTATAATATGAAATATTAATATTAAAATAATATGTAAAATATTTTTTTAATCTTTGTTATCTATTATTTTTGAATAATCTATATAAATTAAAAAGTATAAAATTTTGACTAAGAAAATAATATTTGAAATTTATGTCAATTTTTCTTTAAAAGATTGTAAAGTGTAGAGGGAGAGATTAAAATTAAATTTTACGTGGAAAGCCTCCTCTTGAATGAGGAGAAAAAATTACGAGGTTCTGGGCCATTAAAATGCTTCTCTATGAACGGTAGCGTTACAAAGTACAAGTTATGGGAGTATTTTTCCTTTCTCTCCCTAGCATCTCTCCATCGCAAGCTTTTTCTTCGGCTTAGAAGCCTATTCCTTATTGTCTGTAAAGAGGAAGGAAGTCATTTGTTTGGAGCTTTTGCTGGTCATTTATAGAAAAAAGTTGTGTCGTTTGAGATAGGACACGTGGTAGCTGGCGTATGGTCGGGAGACTGTCCACTTACTCTGTTCGCTGTGTCAGTCGCATGGAAGAGCTGTCCGCCTGTCTTGCAGGGCATGTCAGGCATTGGCGTGTGCAGGTAGACAAGCTACCAGTGCCGCTGATTGGACCTTGTAATGTCTAGCGTGTAGACTCTAGGTGTCAGTCTGGATGTGACTAGGTGTGCTCTGAGTATCATCATGCGCTGTGGAGGCGACGTTTTACAGTAGTCGCGTGTCCCTTGATAATAGCAAAATTGCTTAGTTGGCGCTCACAGCCGTGTATGAGATAGTCATCGTCCTTAAGCGGCGTGTCTTGTCCATTTGTGAGTTCGCGGGCTCGTTTGAAGGAGGCAGCTATCAGATGTTAATTGATTTCTTAATGATTTGAAAGATCTTTAGTTCATTGTGAAGAGTAATCAGGTCTTTTCTGACTTCTCGGACCTAATATGGGACCTGAATGGACATTTGAGGTTTTCGGACTTCTTGGTCACTACGAGCCAACTGAATTGACATACTTGGTCATTCTGGCTTCTTGTGCAGGGACGTCATGGTTGTCATCGTCTGTTAGAAGGTCATCTGGTCCTTTTCCTAGTCGCCATATTTGTGGGCTAGGGTTCTCGGACGTTTCTCAGATTTTATTGATGACGTCAACTCCTCATGACGTCCTCGAGCTCCTGTTGGTTAAATGGGCATCTCAGACTTTTGTCGCCACTTCGACTTTTGGGACATGATCCCGTGTCCTCGGGCTTGCTAGGCCATTTCAGCTTAATAAACTAAATTGGGCTTTTGGGCCTCTTCGGCATCCTGTCCTCCTGGTCCGTTGACACGTCTTTGGGTTTCTTCTTTGGGTCATATTTTATGGGCCTTAATATTGAGACCCAACAAAAAGTAAAAAAAAAAATAGCATTCATATATCTACTTATATATTAATTTTTATCAAAATTGTTAAAATTAGTATTGAAAAAGAGATAAATGAAAGAAAAGGTTAAAATAAAATAAAATAAAATATATTTATAATAATTTTGATATAAATAAATGTATAAATGGGTGAAATTATGATTTCCTGATGTGAGTGACCTGAAAAATCACTATATTTACCGTATTTACTTACCCCCAAAAAAAAAAATCATATTTACCGTAGAGAAGAAAAAATTCTGAAAAATATTTGGTGAAGTAGAGGAGGGAAATCAAGAACCTGAGAGAGAGGCGAGCGCCTGAGGATGAGCATGAAGTGCTGGAGATCCCAGATGTTGAAGGAGAAAGCTGCAGACATTAGCAATTGCGCAGGTCCCTTCCCGGCTCTCAGCGGTGTTGCTGCCACATAAACCTCATACCCGCCGCCGCCGCCGCCGCCCACCGTTGGCCTTGCGAGGTTGCTCACCGGACTCGCCATCCGCTGACTCCAACTAGTTGACCGTTGGAGTTTCTGTGGGAGACGAAATGTCTGGGAGCGCTAAACTTATTCCTTGTGTGGACTGGAATGGTTGGTGTTGGTTAAACCAATCAAGTCTACGAAGACAAGACGTACGTAAGTCAAATTATTTGTTAATTAAATTTATTTTCTTTAAGAAAAACGATGCTTTGGCGGTAACTGAGAAGCTTGCATCTGGGCAATCCATTTACGAGAAGTGATTTGTGAGATCTCTCTCTCTCTCTCAAACCTTCTGTTGGGGATCGACGACGAGTTTGAAGATTCAAGACATGCGTTTCTCAGCGCCATCAAAGTGGCGGCGATGGGGGATCCCATTTTCAAGTCAATCGGTAAGTGATAACGTCTCTAATTTTCTCCGTTTGTAGCACCCTAACCTTGAAATCTTCCACAATTGAACAATTGCATTAATGTCGTCCTTGCACTTCGTTTGAACCCTAAAAACTGAAAGTGCCCGTAATTGTTCCCATATTTGAACCCAGAAATTAATATGGTGACATAGTTAGGTCAACAAATTGTCGAACATGTTGTTTCGTTTCTTCCCTTTAATGAGAAAAATGTGAATTACTTAGCAAAATATAAAATGTGTTATCTTTGGTTATTAGCATGGATAACTGTCGAAATTAGAAATATGTAAAACTGTGTAGAAACGTTGAAAGCTTTAGTTATCACATAATTAAAATAAAATAGAAAAAGCATGCTTGTCCCTAATTTCGCTTACTTTTATCTTAGCGTAAATCCTAACTATTTCTATTTTGTTTGTTCTCCACCATTTACCTTATTTTTCCTTCTGCCATAGCCTTCTGCTCCAACCTTCTGCCCAACCAAGTCATATTATTTGCTCCGGCCAAACTTTTATGTGGCATATACTTCAATAGTATTTGTCCTTCACCCATATGCCCACTAACTGTGGTTTTTAATAGGTAACCCAACAATTCATTTACTGTCCATTTTCCTATTTGTCTAGCAATTTAATTATTGATAGGTAACCCTGTAATTCATCTACTGTCCCTTCCCTACTTGACCATCAATTCTTCTTATATTATTATCTTCCATTGAGGTACTTTATGTGGTCTATTACCTTGTTGTTTGATTTATGCAATATATATGAGGAGCTTTTAAAGCGATGATATTTTAGTAACCAAATTTTTTTTTTAGTATTTCATGGTTTTACTTATGATTATACCAAACAGGTGAAAACTGTATGCTATTAAGTTGTACTCATTTTCCTTATGTTACATAAAACAAATAAATCTACACTGTTTTACTTTCACTTTATTTTATCTCCTCACAGTTTTCACATTAATTTGGATAGCAAACATAGCTTTAAATCTTGTCACTGTGCTTTCATTTCTCACTGCTAAAGCCATAGGGCATTTTCGCCATAGGTTTCTGGGGTATATCTAATGCCAATGTTCCTGCTATATCCACATGTAAAGCCAATTAAATTTTGTGGCATTTTAAATCCGATTGAATAGTTGAAGTTGAATGTTTTTTTGGTCAACTGTTCTTGGGATTATTTTTTCACACGACAATTTGGTTCTCTGCAGTCATTGGTGGACATCCAACTAGATGCTTGTTGTTAATGTTATTCTCATGCATGTGACATCTTTGTCTTAGAAATTACTGTGCAAAGCTCAATAATTTTGATTTTAGAATTTCAATTCTACTGGAGTATTTTGTAAACACAGGAGCTCCATTGTGTGAGGCTTCCTGCTGTATTGGAGGGTCAATATACTCAGCCTTATAGTTAGCTTAAATTTGCGACTTTTAGGTCAATATAAAACAATTTTACCAATGTGACAAGATAACAACAAAGCCGGAAGTCTCACTAAATAGGATAGGATATATGAATCAGCTTTCACTATTTCACTCAATTTAGTAGAATATCCTTTTATCTTGATGTAAGTTTTTTAAATCTAACACTTCATTTTATTCATCCAACCACAATTAACTCATATTTTTTCACCATTGCGACAAGCCATTAAGTCTTAGACAAACATATTTTTGAAAGGCATTATCTTTACGACACATGGGAGTATTGATGTAATAAAATACACTTAGGGGTATTTACAGCATGGTGAGAGGTGGCAACATGCCAATGGAAGGGTTTCTTCTTTGGGGGCCAAAGTAACTATTTTCCCCTTGGATTATTTTTTTTTAAGAATAAGGGAGAGATTGGAAGGAAACGTGGGCAATGCATGCAGGCATCAGACATGCATTACAATTGCAAACGGCACCCCATTTTTGTTCTTTTCCTTCTACCTGAAAACATGCGCCCCCTAAACTATGGTGGTTGATAGATGAAAATATTGATATCGATTACTGTCATATCCACATTTGGCATAATTAACAATACTTATTAGTATCGAATATATCGGAAGAAATATAGAAATTTGCCTACTAATGAGAATTGTATGCTGACTAGAAAATACTTACTGATATATTTATTATGACCCCAGTATGAATAGAAAATAAATAATTAATAAATAAACCCAATAAAAATTTTAACAATTGATTAGAATCTAGTAACCCAAATAATGGGTTGGACCTAACAAACCAACAAAACCTAAATTGGACATGACATCCATAACCGACAGCAAATGTAGAACCTAATCGAACGAATTTTATTCTATCTCTAATTAAAGAATATAACAACTTGTTCTTTTTGGACCTATCCATAAAGAAAAGCATCCAAAAGTAATCCATACCAATATGGTACAAAATCTATACAAAATCAAATTGATAAATATCCCCAAATATACTAATAAATCAAAACTAAACAATAGTCCCAACACAAATCTCAAATATAAATCCGAACATAAATAAATAATATGGTTTCAAATCTTCTCAATCCAAGTCCTGCAAGTAATCTAAGGACCCTCCAATCTAAAATATTAGAAAATATGACAAATTATGAGCCTAAAATTTAGTAAGTATATATACATGATATTCAAATAATGTGCTTAAATTAGATAGAAGGAATGAAAAGCTATAAATATCATGTGAAAATTCAATATGTCCAAATATTCCAAATTGGTAATCCAAATCATTATTTCGTACGACAAAATTTATAATACATATACAAATATTAAATAATTTAGTGTGAAATCATCCAAAATCTAAATCACATGATTCCAAAAGCTTCAAATGTTCAAAGTCGGATAAATCCGAATATCATGTCAAATCTACACAATCTCAAAAGGTCAAACATTTTAAAATACCAAATACAATGCAAATAAAAATTTCAAAAATCTAAAATATGCTAAAATTGGAAACTAAGAGCCGAAAGGCCAATTTTGAGGAAGGATTATGTGTGCCCCTGATAACTTTAAACCAAAATGCTACTATTTAGACTTGTAGGTGAGTTGTCTATAATTACACCATATAGACGGGGTCAAACGCAACTTTTTTTTGTCACCGTAGGAATAGGTGCAGTATTCAAGTGAGCCTGAAATAAAAGAATGTTTAAATATATTGTTCTATCAATTCTTTATGATGATTTTCGAAGAAGATGACAAATGCAGGACTTTATAATAAATATCCAAAATTTTTTTAGTTTGCGAGAAAAATATAAGACTTTCCATCTTATGGGAAAGTACAATCTCATATCAAATCAAAATAGAGTCATGACCAAGCACTTACATGGACTATCACATATAAGACCAAATGTATAAATTTTATAACTTTTCTTTCATGAATATGTTCATATGTATACATAATATCTCAAAGTATTCACTTAGATTATGAAAAATGAACAATTTTTTCAAACCTTTGGTAAAATAAAATAAATTTTAAAATGTTCAATGAAAAATATATGCATGCAACCATATTTAAAATTAGGGGGTAAAGGGTAACATGTATTGTAAAGTCAAGAATGTAATCAAAATTGAAGGATATACGAAATAGACCAAAAAAAGGATTAGCAATAATTGCCTTTAACATCCGATCTACCAAATTTTACTCGATAAAGTTTCAAAATCTTCTTCATCTTCTTTCTCTCTCTTCCTCTTATTCTTTTCCTTTTGTTTTTCTCTTCTCTCCCCTTCCCATGTAAAATGACTATCAACAAGTGTAGGCAGCCTTAAATACCCAAGTCGGCGCACGAGTGCCAAATAGGCACGCATCAAGTGTCACAATAAAATATTAGGCGCGCATGAGTGCTATATCAAGCGTAACTCAGGAGCCACTACACTACCTGAATCGTGCGTAAGTGCTTCAGATGTGCCAATCAAGCACTGGCCTTCTTCTTCTAAAATCCAAATTTTCACAAATTTCATTACATATTAGTCTTCAAATTGATCCAAAATTATTATAGTGATGTCATAAATCATAAATAAAAATCGGGCATTACAATATTAGCAATACGTGGTATCTCGAAACATTGCTATCATGGGGCACGATACCAATATATATTGGTTGATATTTTCATCTATATCCTTGGCCAATCAAGATGCTTGGCATTAGCTTGGATAGACATGAAAATGCCTTGAGACCACCTATTTCAATGATAATCTATAATTTCAGTATCCAGTTCATTTTCTTTCCATCCTTCTAACCCAAAAAATCAGAAAATGTATTCGTAACATTTTCTATTGATAGGCCAAACAAACAAAAGCAAGGTCACAGTACCTTCCCTTTTGGTTTTTTGTCCTTCACTTGCTTTCCTTTCCCTTCGCACATGTTTTCTTACATTTTACCCTAGGTTTGTTTCTATTTTCCAGAGTTCCCAGTATCTTGATTTCTTGAAGATCTTAATTCTGTTTTCATAATTTTAGCTTCCCACAAGCATTTAGTTTCATCCAAGTATTTGATCAGAGTTTCTTCTTATTTGGCTTCTAAATTTTACTTATTCCGTCTGTCATTGGAAACATGAAACTTTTGAAGTGACTTATGAGTTAAATTAAAGTTAATTGAGTCTTCTTGTTCACATTTGGGTCCCTTTATCCCTACTATTTGAAATCAGATTTCGTATGCGTATTTTTGAGGAACAATATTCCCTGATCATGTAACTGGTCCTGGTAAATTTATTTGGCGATGTGGCACCATGGTGATTCCTCATTCACAAAACCATCGATGATGCACTACTACTCTTAATGTCCTAAACCACCTAACAATTTCCAACATTCTTATGCTTATTGATAGTTAGGACATTGAATTTCCATGGCTTTCATGGTACCAAACTCTTGAGTTCCAAGGTTGGGCCCGCTCCCGCTCGAGGTATTATCCACTTTGGTTAAGTGTGAGACATATTGGTCTCTAACCCCATCACGCATGATTTTATCCTCAAAAAGATGTTTTGAAGGGAGAATGAAGACTTCCTACTTATAAATAGAAGACATTCTTTTTACTTAACTAATGTGAAACAATCCACCTCACAACATAACCCTTCAGTTAAGAGGTGGCTACACTATTAGATTGGGGGCGCCGGTATGAATTCTCATAGATGATGTCATTCTTGAGTTTTAAGGTTAGGCCCATTCTTGCTTGGTAACTACCCCCGTCTCACATGATTTTATCCTTTTTAAAAGGTGTCTCGAAGGGTGAAGGAAGCGTTTCCACTAATAAGTAGTTTTTTACTTAATTAATGTGAGACAATCCACCCTCACAATATGGCCCTTAGTGAAGCGGTAATCATGCTAATACATCAGGGTTGCTGTTATAGACTCCCACGTAGTAAGAATCTTTTAGGCCTTTGGTAAAACTTCTGTGGTTGGACATCCTCATTGCCTCCCTTCAACCTATAGATGCCCACACAGCCTCTTACAAATGTGGATTGAACACTGTGTTTAGTTGCAGCTAGATTATATGAATGTATTTATATTTAAACTGAGTTGATTTTTTCTGTTGGATGGAAGTGTGCTAATGATGTAAAATCTGTAGTAACAGAAGCTTGAAACAGCTAATAAGTAGGCACAATATCATTTACCAATTTATTTCTGTAGCCAACACTGGCTTGCCATGTATGAGATTGGCATTTGGGTGATACCTAAGTAGGGAAATTCTCTCTCACTCTCTAATAATTATTGCACTAGATAAAACGGGATTCAACTTAAAACACAAACCTAATCAGAAACCCATCTCAGAAAATAAAGCCATAAAGCTTAGAAGTTGATAACTCTACTCAGCCTCCTGGACTGCTGCATCTGGGGCAGCTTTCTCTTCAGCTTCAACTGCATTTTCCTCTTTCTCCTTGATGCTTTCCTCCTCTCTTGGAACTGCAACCACATCTGGCTCTGCTTCTGGTATGTTGGTTTCTTCTGCGGTGGCTGTCTCTGGCACCACCTTCAAAGACCCCTCTTCCTTCTTCTCTGCCTCCGGATCCTCCTCTGCTGTTACCTTTTTCTTTTGTACTGTCTCCTCAGTCTCCACCACTTCAGTGGCAATGGCTTCTGGTGCTTCAGCTTCTGCTTCTGGTTCTGCTTCTTTAGGTTCAGCAACTTTCTCTCCTGTCTTTTGCTCTTCAGAAACTGTCTCTTCTGTTTTTGGTGGTTCTGCTATTGTAGTTTCTGGTGCTGGCGATTGGATCACTGCTTCCTCTGTAGCTGTCTCTTGATTCTTGTTTTGCTCTGCCATTGTTTCCTTCGGCAGTGCAGTGTTTGCTGATACAACCTGCAAGATTTATTATTATTATTATTATTATTATTATTTTGTGAAGGGTCATCAGTGCAGTCCTATGGATAAAAATGGTGGTCCATGAGTCCACAAGAGCGGGCCAGATGTACGTATTTGGAAGCCATACTTATGTAATGCAGGAAGACCATTTCTGTTGTTAGAACCCTTAATCTTCTGATCACATTGGGGTAATCTTACATCACCCTCATGACTGTGGTTACATTCCTAGCTACTTTTGGTCAGTGAATTGTGTTGAATATCACATGAAGAACCAACGTGATTCATTGTGTTGGTTATGATGTGGGCTTTTGCTTGGATCTGAGTTTTTCACGTCTATATTAGCTTGTAAAGCCTGTTCAATATGAAATGTTCTTCATGTCTATTTAGTCAAAAAGTTATGTATGAATTGTGAAAATTATCCTTTTCAAGCATAATCATACTTGATTGAATGTAAAACGAATTTTTAGAGTAATACCAAACAACCAGGAAAAAAAAAGTATAATCATACTTGACTGAATTGGACTATGATTCTATGTTTCCGTTTGATGGACCTCCCAATTTACTGGAGTTGAAATAAACAAGAAAAAAGAAAGAAAAAAAAGGAGAGATCCGATGTTATAAGGTCTCATCCAAAGTCCAGGAATGGGAAAAATATTGCTGAGTGACATGATCATTTGTGTGACTAGCATATGAATTAAATGCAAGTAAGCTAGTTGACTTCCAGTCTACTGATCGGTGACTACGGAAGATATGATTTGTTTAGTAGAAATAAGATGAAGAATATGGTAAAGAAGTTGATTCAAAAAATGGTTGGTTTACATTTTCTATTGTTGAAAGTTTAGTTGATGATCTAATAGTAAATCAAGATGCTGAAGGTCTCTGTATAATTGATTGCATCACTCACTTACCTCTGCAGTGGCCATGGCTTTGGAAGGAAAATATGTGAAGGATCCACAGAAGAGAACGCCAAGGGGCTAAGAATGGTGTAGTGTGAGATGGGAGAGTCTGATCTCTGGTAGTGGTATTTATAGTGGTGAAGGAACCTAGAGAGAGAGAGAGAAAGAGAGAGGTGGGGGGACAAGATGAATCTTGGGAATTTGACATGTCTCACTGAATTCTTGGTAAATTAGCATGCATGCTAATAATGTGTGATGGTAAGCTCAACAATAATAGAATTTTAAGTATCATTAATTGTGGTTAACTATATGAATCTGTTTTAAGAAATGAGAGATGTGGAACTAATTTCTCTATTTGTGTGTACGTTGAAATTAGTTATTCTCTTACCAGTCTCATGCTTATTCTACATGCACATTCTTAAATTTATTGAAGATTGCATGGAGATTCGTGGGAGGGTCACCCAAAGCATGTTTGAGTGAAAAAGTTCTTCGGCAAGCAATGGAAGTGGTACATGACTCACGCACAACCGGCACATGTGCATATTTGATGTAGTAAGGACGTGTCTGACATACGCTTGAAGAGTACACGTTTGCGGATTTTAGCAACTTTTACGCATAATGCTAGGAAAGAGTTACACTTGATGTGCACATGACCAATGCTTGTGCATGATTTGAGAATATTGCATGTTTCTGATGCACGTGCTCCGGCCACTTGTACGCCACCCGTAGTATAAATGTTCTTCATGATTTTTAGGACATTAATTGTGAGTTTAAAAACACTAATTGGACACCGACTTAAGAGAGGAAAGAGAGAGAAGAAGAAGGTGGTTCTAGCAAATTGTTTGTGCACTGAATCTTATTTCAATGTTTGCCATCCTTCGAACTGTTTTTCTAGTTTTTGTTTAGAGCATTTTTTTGGTAGTTTCTTATCTTATTTTTCATCTCATGTTGTTTTTACCTTGTTTTATTGACATGTGAAACCAAAGAATGTGTTGGGGTTTGTATAACTGTATTCATATTTATAGTGGATATAATACGGATTCAAGGTCCCATAATATTACCCTTTCATCTATAAGAGGTTTTCACGTAAAATTTATATGCATTTATTTGCTTGTTAATATTATTATTTTTATTATAATTTATGCATTGTCATTTTATGGTAGTGACAATGCATAAATTTGTCAAAGAAGTTTGGCCTGTATTTCTATCCGATTAGATATTTGTTCTCAAATTTGTCAAAGAAGTTCGGCTGTCCCGAGCCCAACAGTATAACACCACTCTAATATTGTCATCTTCCTGAGTTCAGTAATGTAATGGTAAGCTAACAGATGAGGTTTTCTTCTTCTTCTTCTTATTAATATTTAATCTCTTATTGAAAATTTGCACATCGTTATCTCTTGAATTCAGGGGCTTAGCCTAAATTATAGAAGTTATTTCCCAAAGAGCCATCATTTTCTTTTGGGTCTGTGCTTCTGTGTTTTGTGCTGTCGATCTGCTAGGAAACCTCATTATTACCCATGCCTCCTCTTATTCTTCGAAATTCTATTCGACCCTCCAGATTTAAATCTTATTCTTCGAAAGTTTTACACATAAGTTATTGTTCATTATTAAAATTGGTGAGATAGTTTTTTTTAATTGTCTTTACGTCCCCGTAGTTATTTATATTTGTTATGGTCATCCCGAATTTGCATTTTTGGTAATTTATGAGACTAATAAATGAAAAAGGAAATGAGACTATGCAGGAATTAAATATTTACTGTACTGGCCTTTGCACCTTAAGAATTATCATAGTGTTGTAGATCCCCAATAGATTGCTAAATTGAAGATTTTTGTAGACCAAAAATGAACTGATTTTGGACTGAACAATAAGCACCTGCCCAGCACCTCTTATTGGTTAAATCCGGTTAACTCTGCTGGCTAGTTTGAGGCCCTCAAATTCAGGCCTTATATATGGATTGTTGGGTGTTATATTATTATTATTATTTTTTTTTGTTGTGACTAAATAATATATTTAAAAATATATATATTTTTAATAATTGATATGATTCAAAATTAATAAAAATAAAATATCTATGTATGCAGAATATTTACATATTCATGTCTCTGTATGCTCTTAGATTTATATAGTTAGTAAATTTTATGCGTGTAATTTAGGACTTTTATTTACATTTTTTTTTAACAATTTAGATTTCATAAATGTTTTTTCATTAAATAAATGTCAAGTTCTGGGCCCGGCGGTGTGGCAGTGGGGTCCACTTCCACTAGGAGCCACGTCTGCCTGAGATTTGTTCTGAAATAAGTATCATTTACCCTTGAAAACGGACGTCGGGCGGTGGGATGGGGACCACCAATATGGGCCCACTCCGCCGTCCATGTGGTCTGACGTGTCTTCACGTGACGTTCGATGTGACTGGGTCCACATGCACTAATCCCGGGTGTCTT
>JAOVVI020011042.1:0-12812 GCA_028571085.2 Nepenthes alata
AAAGTGCTACTACCAATGAAGACCAGGTAGGTCATCTGTGTAATCTGAAACATGCTTGTAACATATATTGTGATTAATGAAATATATTCTTTTTCATCTGCACATTGTTCTATACTTTCCTTTTCTTTCTTTTTGTTTCCATGTGAATGGTTGATTGTAGATTGTACAAAATAGATAACCTAGACTGCCCCTAAGTCGAACAAGTTTTCACTCGCTCGCAATCATACCTTGGTCATCTAAATAACCCATAAGCTGTCGAATTAAACCTTGGCTCCATCAAAAGTGGCCCATTCGTGGTGTAATACCAAACCTTAAGGGCTTAAATGGCATGCGTGACAACCTCCTCCAGTAGGAGGTAGCGCAGTTAGTCTACAATGATCGACAAATCGAGGCAAAGTGTAAAAAAACAAACGCTCCAACTAAAGGCTAGCCATCCAGAATCATAACATGGGCAGTGCCACGCAATATGAAAGTTCAACTCGTTAAAGAAAAGTGCACTCGAATATAAAACTGCTTGATACAACATCAAAACTCACCCTGATGTCTCCTCAAGCACTTAGGTCCATCTGAAAGCACAATACACGTATCCCAGCAGCCGAACTGTGACGATTAGTGTTACGAGATGACTGGCCATCCCGCACGAAGTACAAAAAGCTAGACAACCAGCCAACGCAAAGAGAAAACGACTAAAAAGAAAGCTGAGTAAAGTTAGGGATTTCGACACGTCAATAAAATCGGTGTTTTATTAATAATACTTCATTTACAAGTATAATGAAGCACAAAGAGTACAAAAAATCTCAACTAAAGGGCAGAGCTCCCAGGAGGACACGGGAGAGGCCCACGTGCGCCCCAAGCGAAGTCAACCAGGTCCTCACGCCACTGGGCACCACAGTTCGTGGGGTTAAGGATTGCAGTAGAAAAGTCTGGATCCACCACCTTGACAATCTGGCGACAAATGTTGATGCCTTCCTAGAGCCTAACCCACAGTGCCTGAGTGATCTCCTGCGGCGCAGATGGGTGGACAACTCATTCTCAAGCATGACTATCTTAACCCGGAGCTCAACTGTGAGCGTCTCCACCCAAGCAACCCTCTCTTCCAATTTGGCCAACTGCACCCTTAGATTAGATAGCTCTGACTGGAGGACCACCTTCTCCCCCTGGAGCTGCCAAACGTGAGCACTCATCTAGCTCAGCTGCTCTCCTAGTTGAAGAATCTCTTCCTCCTTGTCTTCAATCACCACCTCTCATTGCACGCAGTCCCTTCACCACTATGCTCAAAATTTTCTCTTGCAGCAAGAAAGAAAAGAAGATTGGCTACAACGGTGGAGAAAGAAGAAAAAAGAAGCACAGTTTCAAAGAAGTTACCACAAAAACTTTGTGTTTCTTCCTTCCAGATGAGCCCTATAACTCAAGCCCAGGTACTTACCAAAAAAAAGAGACTCGGGCCCAGGCTGTGGGAACTCCTTAGGCGTGCCAACTGAGAGGCGTGGGGTAGCAACCTCCTGGGCCTGCTCCATGGTAACCTCGCCGTTGAACTCCTCAAGCAGGACGATCAAAAGACTTAGAGCGACGGTCTCCTATGCTAGCTCCCTAATAATGTTAACTGCCTAAGCAAGTTCTCCAGTGGCTGGCTCCTCTGGCACCGCAGATGGCTCCGCGGCTGACTCCTCTAATCTAGCAGTTTTGAGCAACAGCTTCACCGCCAAGTCACCCGGAAGTGATGGCTCAGTGCCAGCGCCTCCAGTGGTGGCTCTGTTGATGGCTCCAAAGTCAACCACAGAAGCCTGAACCCCTGAGTGCACTCTAACTCCAGCAAGTCACCCAGCCATTCGGTAGTACGACTCTTTAGAAGACGAGGAAGAAGGCTCAGCTAGCGCAGCTCTCTTCTTCCTAGGGCTACTAGGGGGATTGCTGATGGTGAGATTACCTGCCTTCCTCTTGGGCTGTGAAACCCCTAATGGAACCTTGAACCTTTGGACAGGTGAAAGGGGACCCCCAACGAGCTCGCCTAGCCTCCGCCCTGGACACCAAGTGATCCCTCCCAAACTCGGAGAGATGCCCTCTCACCAACTACAATAGTGGCTCCACTACCTCCACCTCTTTTTTGGTGGGCTTTCCGGTGAACTCTCCAGGGACCTTGCCCCAATCCGGGGACAAGGGCCAACCGTTAGCAACACGAACAAAGAAGAATCGGTCTTTCCAATTCTTAACCGAGTCGTAGATGGCGCTTCTAATGCGTAGCTCCCGTGGGGATAATAAAATCCAATCCCCACTCTGGGTGAATCGAAATATCACCCTGATAGTCTCCACAGTCAACAGCTGCGAATGGTGGTGGAGGAATATGCTTAGTAAACACAGATAACGTACGGCGTTCGCGTGAAGCCGTGCAATGGGAACACCGAATGCTGTGAGGATGCACAATAACTCCTCTAGAATAGGGAGGTAAAGCCCACTCCGCAGGTGTGCCTTGTATATTGTGATGTGGCCAACAGGAGGAGAGCAAGCCCTATCCTACTTACTAAGCATCGAAAATATAATGTGTAAGGGGATGTTAAACTCAACGTATAACTCCCTCACCTCACGAGTAGAAATGATTGAGCCGATTTCAGTAACTGAAGAAGCCATGGGATCAGAGCAAGAGGAGGAACAATGACTTATAATTTCTGAAAGAAAAGTGTGGAAGATTTGAACTGATACGTGGTTTATATAAAGCCCACCACCGCCAAAGTGAAACGGCGTGGCAATCAAAACGGACACGTGTCACTTTTGGAAAGGGTGCTTTCAAATTAAATCCTCTGATGAATTAATTACAAGGATTGCAAATTTATTGCATGATGACACATGGCGGAGTGCAACGAGCTACTCAGAGGCCTGAAACGACTCTGCAGCTCTTTGACTACCCGATGCCATTTTCAACCCACACCATTCTCTGAATTCTAACGCCATGATCAACGAATCCAGTTAACATCCCCTTCAGCTCAGTTCTCCGAATTATTTCACAGCGGTCAACGAATCTGGTCAATATTCTTGTTAGCTCAGTTCTTCAGATTCTAACGTTGAGGTCAACGAATCTGGTCAACACTCTTTCCGGCACAGTTCTCTGACATTGCAGCCTACGAATTTGATCAATGTTCTTTTCCACTCCGTCCATCAGACTCAAGCAATGTGATCAACAGGCTCAGAGCGAAAAATAAAAAGAATGCACAGAGATGAGAGATGAAGACCAAAAGCAATTGCAAGTTTTCTCATTAAACTTCCTCTTTACAAGTCGTATGGTCAGACGCGTTCTAGAGTAAACATATCAAATGCCGAAATTTCAGGCCACAAGCATGGGAGACTAGTGTGGGGACGCTAGTAGTGGGCTCGCCCAAAAGGAGTAAATGGCCCAAGATCAATAATGGCCCAGTTGCACCCAGGATGATCAACGCTGCTGTTGACCGGAGAAGCAGCAAGTAGGCCAGCTGCAGCCTAGGATAAACAAATCCCATGTCAAAATCAGCCCACACGTGCTCCTCCAAGCCTCAATGGTCATCTGTCCTAATTATCCGCACCTTTGAGAAAGGCGATCTCCATAGTAACGGCAACCTTCCCAAATCAGAGTACATATTGGGAGGAAGGCACACGAATCGGCAAGCAATCCGTAGAGAAAACCCTAACGGTTACCATGCACAGAAGAAAAGAGATCTGCCTTCTTAATCGTTGCAGCCGAGAATGGCACTCGCATCCGTACAGGAAAGGCAATGATCCTCACAGAAAACGGCCATCCCGCTTTGCTACGCAATGAAAGGAGCGGAGGACAATAGCTATAAAAGGCAATGGAGATTCATTCCGCAGGCACGCTCTCTTTTGCCTACTAAATACCATCTAGCAAACTAAAGTTTACGAAAGCTCTGTACACTCTCAAGCTTTCCAATGCTCGCTCCTCTTCTCTCTGCTGCTAGTCCCCTGCAAGCTGAGTAGTGGGAAAAACTGCTTCCTGTAAACTTCCATAATCCAAGCCATTCTCTCTATGAGTGCACCTTTCACCTGCGTTCCCCACACACACTCCAATTATTCATCTTTGCATTCACTACATTTCACATTTTTTTCTTAGAAGGCTCTATATTGATTTAAACATTTGAGTATTTTCGGTATGATCAAATCTAACCATCACCTGACCTCTTATTTTAAATTATGGTGCACATGATCCTAAGCTCAGCGGACAAAGATCGAAATCTAATGGACAACTTAACCCGAATCTGTTTGAAATTTGGATTCATGACGCATTAAGTTTAATTTTACATTTAAAAAAAACATTACACTTAATATTTAATATTTATTATAAATATAAAACTTTATAACTTTAATGTATAAATCTTAAAATAGTACTTTCTGGTGCTTACATGAACAATCAAGTTTCGACCCTGTAAAAATTATAGCGGAAGCCAAAAAAAATTAAATATCTGATACACGTAAATGATATTTAGCTCTAGATGCTAACAGGACTAACAATCATGCACAATATATATAACGATGAACAATAATGAAAAAGACGTGATTTGTGGTGACGAAGTGAAAACTCGATACCTACGGTAATCGAGAAAAAGACTCCGGGCTTCAACGGTCAGGGAAGCAATGCACTATGAAAATCAACTTACAGACCGGGTGATAACGACGCGCCAACCTAGCCGGCTTACTCCCGTCACGTGCTCCCTACCAAGGAACTCCTTAGATTTGCCCGCGGCAACAGAACCAGACACCTTCCGGTCTTCACGTCAGTCTTCCCTCGAACCACTTGAATTGCCAATCACGAACGAGTCTCCTTCTTCACGGACCAGCGTCTCCAAACGATGGTAGAAGGCAATGTTTCAATGGTTAAAGAAGGTTGGTGAGAAAACTAGTTTGAGCATGAAGAGCAATCTTGTAGTGTTTAGTTTTCTCAATAGTTACAATAATAATGGAGCACAAGAAACTTTCTTCTCAAGGAGGCACGAAAATAATCTCTCCAGAATTCCTAGGGTTTCAAAAACTTAAGTCCAGTATTTATAGATGGTGCAAAAATTCGTTCAAAAAGTTTGCCCAATGCACCGCCGCTCGAGCAGAGCTCGAGCGCACGGCGAGCGGACAAAGGGTTTACAGCAAAACCCTCCGTTCGCTTGAGCGAAGCTTGAGCGAGTGGTGAGCGGCCACCACACTGTTTTTTTCGCTCGAGCGGGTCTCGAGCTCGTGGCGAGCGGACACCATTCTGTTTTTTTGGCTCGAGCGGGAATTGAGCTCATGGCGAGCGGGAAGGCTTTGGACAGGCTCGAGCGATTGGAGGGCAGATAGAACAGACTCTAAACCGATAACCCACAACCCGACATCGATACTATAATATATACGGTCACAGAATATGTCAATCAGACAAAATGTCTCTAACATAAGGGAAATGATAAAACAGTAAGGAGTGAGCCAAATACTCAATAAGACACAATATAACAGTAAAGATATAAATTTCATATTTAAAATAAAATAATACATATAGGAAGAAAATATAGATATGTGAGTGATCATGCATCATGAATATAAAAGAATACTTTCATAATATTTTTTAAATTTTGTTAATTATTTTCCTTTTTCTTTCTTAATTATCAAATTGTGCTGAAAACTTATTTCATTGGGGATTAGGGCAAATAAGCCTTACTCACTAAAAGAGTGGTCGGTTACAACCTGAATTATGTTTGCTCAATTCAATCAAAAGCCATATGCTCCTATTCAAGACTCAGAGGTAGGCCGTCTACATACAATTCCTATAGACAGGGTCATAACCGCACACAATACCAAAGCTCACAACGACCTTCCACTATAATATATTAAGGCATACCAAAATATACTATTTGATAAATATTTTTCGGTCTAAATTCTTAGTTCCTTATTTTCATAGGATATTTTGCTCTTAAGCCAATCAATTCTTCGTTTCCACTCTTTTGGAGAATGGTTCATAAGTCCATTACTTAATTGTAGAATATTTTTTCTTGATCCATTTTCCATAAAACTTGTACAGATACACATTTTTATATCTTCGTGAGTTTAAGCCCTTGCATGATCTTAATTTCTTATATAAATCATTTAGAATTTAAAAGAATTAGAAACTTCATGCCACATTAAGCCAAATACAGTTTTAGAGCTTCCAGATGATAAATTCATTCACAAACAGCTCATAACGTGATTCCGGAACAAACAAAATTAACATATCCATAATATATGTAATTAAATGCAAATTAATCAAATTCATAAGTCAGGATTCAATTTTCTTAGTCCATTTTACGCATAAGTTACGAAGGTAACTGTAGGAAAGGTGCGGGGCGTGGGTTCAGGTTTCGGTATGCATAAATCGCACAAAACATGAAAAATTAGACACCAAATCGGTAAAATTTCATACTCAAGCTCTGGGTTTCAATTATCTAAAGTCAAATCATGCATAAAATTAAAAATAAATGGGTAAAAGTGGTTCGGATGCGGGTTAGGATTTTCTGGTGTAAAATACCACACAAATTTCACAAATTAGATATAAAATCGAAGTATTTACATGCTTAAGTCATGAATAATATAAAATATGAACTTAATTGGGTATCGAAATGAGGATATCCGAAGAAAATAAAATATAAGTGTAAGGAAATGAGAGAAAAAGATATAAGTACATTTGTCTCGACCAAATCTACAATTTTATAACTAGCTCTGAGTCAGATTCGGACTCGCAAGCCTCGATCTCCTCCTTCCCTCTCTTCTCCTGCCCATTCTCTCTCTCTTCTCATGTGGGAAGCTGAAAAACTAACCGTTTGAAACACTTGTAGCCATTTTTATATCGCAGGGTGGCACACCCTTCATTGATCCGGGTGCGTTCAACATAGAGTTCCAACCTAGAACAACCTTTAAAGGTCAAGCCCTAACCGACTTCACCGTGGAGAGAACCATCCTGGCCCCAAACGCGGCCAACTTGAGGAAGGCCGGCTTGAGCAAGGCCCACTTGAGCGAGGCCTGCACCTTATCTAAAACATTGAACTGAAAGGTCGACCAACTCACCAATTCGATGGCATCAGTAAGCCTTAAACAATACCCTAGAAACATGAGGGAGATTCTACTATCTCCTAGTATAGACGAGGATGAGGCTCTACAAGTCTCTAAAGGCGAAAATTGGATGACACTCGACTGAAGGTACTTTACAAAATCAAATTATTTGAATAAGCAAACAAAAAAATATAACATTTATAAAAGAAAAAAAAGACAAACACGTTGCAATATGGTAGACACATCAATTACAATTATAAAATACCTGAATGGTCAACACGATGGATCTATAAGTCCAATAGTATCTCCATAAATCAATTGTAAAAATAATACAGATTCAATGGCTATATTTAAAGAAGATAGTCTAATAATCAAAAGAAGTTTTTGAAAAAAATATTCTCTTATGGTCATCATATCTCTTTTTAAATTATTCCATAAAGTCATGGGATTTATTATCATAATATACTCACCTTTTCATTTCTCATAAAGATAATGCTGAAGAAAAATTATTGCTTTTGAATGGCCATGTTGTTTACTTATGCATAAATAATAAAATTAATCTACCGCCATGTTGATAAACAAGATATTTAAAATATTAATTAGGGAAAGAAATTTATAAAATTTCTTGCAAAAATAAACGCAATGTACTTTCACAATCAATAGAGTATTTTTACTGATAACGTGTTATACAACAATAGAAAAATAGAATAAGAACATAATATGTGGAAAACTAGTTCTTTGGGAACAAATGATATTTCTCAGTCCTTTGTATTATTTTTCTTTCTCTTTGACATGTATGCATATAATTCATTTCAATCACTCTTTTAAAGAGATTGAAATATAATGAAGAGTTATAATGGGTATAACAATATGGCAATCAAAATATTAAATAATAATGGCTATTGACTGTTTATTCGTGTTTTCATTCTTTTAACTAGTGACTTCCTTATATTTGACATGCTCGATACTAATTGATTTTTCGTAATTGTGTCCATAAATTGACCCTCATATTTAAGTGTTCTTAGGAGTTAGTTTAATTGGCGTCAATTCCAGTTGATGGCCGAACATAGTGTATGGTTTTATGGTTATAAAAATTGGATATGAAATTGGTACAAAGCTCGGCTTACAAGATAGTAATAAGAAAGGCTTTGGTATTGGAAAAAGATTATATGATGAGATCGTGATGGCACAAAAGATGACCCAACTAGCTACTTTAGATGAATCTTGCAATACATCCAACTACGGTAATTCATTCTGAAACTTTTGAGAGAAGAGTAATAAAACTTGATGCCCAAGATAAGTCATTTGGTAGGATGAAAAAGTGAGTGAATAGTATCATTGGCCAACTGATATCCTTTGAGAAGATGGTGAAGGACCTAACTGAGGATGTCATCTACTTAATAATGGTGTTGCAAGAAAAATGTCAAACTCATAGGTGAAATCAGCTTTTTAGTGTGATCTGCCACAAGCGATAGCAATGCCTTTTGCAATGGAATAGTCAATATGGTGGTGTATGAGATTTGAAGAAGTTAGACAACTTCTTTTTTAATTTGAAACAGTAACTTAGATTTACAGAAATGGATACTAATGACACTAAAGTTTTTATGGCAACAATATACCTTATTGGTGATTCCAAACTATGGAGGCGTACTAAATTGTTGGGGGGATATTGAATATGAAAAAAACTCATGAGAGCACTAACGGGACAATTTTATCCAGAAAATATTGGATTCATGTCATGAAAAAAGTTAAAACAAATTAAACATACGAGAATTGTTAGAGAACATGTGAAAGCTTTATCAACATGTATATTTGACAAAAAATGACATGTCTTATGAGAATTGTCAATTTTATTTCATTGATAATTTGCAATCAGGGGTCTAACCAGAATTATTTAGATAAGGGATGCAAGATTTAACTTTCGCTCAAAATATTGCAAAAAGGTTTGTTAACTACAACATTGAGAGAAATTACCACAACCAAGAGAATGGATGTAATCCTTCAAAGACACTGACGTAATATACATTTAGTGTCAACAAGTCTAATAATAAAGTTAAGAGTGAAAGAAATAACTTTTAAAATATTCAACACGGATAAACTTTCAATGATAAAAATTAAAAATTACACTCATACTAATTTATTGTTATTCATAATTATATACTTTTAACATTATTATTTTATTTTGTAAATCTAAAAGAAGGAATTGTTGAGAAAAATGAATTAAAGCTAGTAAATGTGACAAAGCATAAAAATGGGACAAGGGACACCTTGACAAGGACCTGCCAACATATTTGCCTTAATTAATGATTCATTCAATCACACAAGCAAAAAAGAAAAAGAGTCAATGATGTAAATATTTCAATAAGGAGGTAGCCGAACTAAGCTAAGGGAGACATTTTCGTTCCTTAAGTATTCCAATCAAACAAAATAAATATGAAAATCAAGCAAACAAGGAAGGTTTCTATCACTAAAAGGAAGCAACCAAAACCCTAAATCTCATATTTGTTTTCTTATTTTCATTAGGTTGATTGCAAGTCGGTATTTTCTTGAGGCTATTCTTTCCAAAAGTTCTTGTTCTTATTATCGCAGTCACACACAACTTTTAGTATACTTCAAAGTGTTCCATCAATTGATCTCAATTCTGCTAGATTATTCAAATATTTGATAAGTAATTTTTTTGTGATTAAAAATTTTATTTTTTGTAATGGTGCTTGTACTAGTGTGTGGTCTCATGGGTGCCACTCACAATGGTTGAGACAGAAATAGATTAGTTAAGTATGTAGATAGAGCGTGATTGTGGCACTATGAAAGTTGTAAACTTAAAGAAAAATTTTACCCTTAATATTGCAAAGTCTATGGAGACAGGCATGGATAGTGGAATAGAAAGTTAAATTTTATGGCAGTATATATAGATGGCTTTGACCTGATTTTAGAAATGAACATTTTGAAGGCGATTAAGGGAGTGCACATGTCCTATTCAAACTCAGTATTCCTCATGAGTAAAAACCTATATTTGATGAGCGCTTTTAAAAAGCCAAAAGAATTTGATAGGAAAGATAAAGGTAAAGTGTTGTTTGTACTCTAGCCTAAAAAGAATTTGAAGAAAGACAAGTCTACATTCTTTGTGACTTTGTAAGTAGAAGAAAATATTGAGGTTGGATCACCGCCGCTTGATCTTGCAAGAGTTTGAGGAGTCGATACCTACGGAGTTGCCTAACACTTACAATACAAAGAGTGATGGATAGCTAGATTGGAATGACACCAGGTGCAAGATTATCTGCTTAAGGAGCAAATTAGATGGCACCCTTGGAGCTAATGTAGCTTTAAAAACAATCAAATGGGTTGATCAACTCAGGTTCCATTGGCCATTCAAAAGCACAATCAAATGGGTTGATCAACTCAGATTTCATTTGCTATTCGAAAGTACCCTATATAGTCCCTATTTTATTTTAGAAGAAGCAATATGAGAGTTTACATATTTGCAAAGACTACGGGGCTCCATATAAGGGAAATGTAACCAAGCCTAACAAATATTTATATAACATTTCCCGTATCCTTAAATTTTTTTAGAAATATAGCTAAATTTAGTTTAAATTTTAATAATATAGGAAAATTAGATACCCCAATATAAAAATTAGAAACTTTTAATATATATTAGTATCAAAAATCAAAAGACTCAAAACACACTCTATGAAAAATGAATTAAAAAAAAATCTACACTTATATCCAAATGTCGTTTATCGCTATGGATTGCTTGTTTATATTTTTCTATTTTTAACACAATAATTTATTTACTATCGACATGTTCGACATTAATTGATTTTGCCTGATTACATCTTGAGATTAACCATCACATTTACGAATCTCTGGGACCAACTTGACAATGTTTGACTCCCAATGAGAATAAAAGTGCTGCATAGTTTTATGATTATAAAAATCGAACTGTGATATTAGGCACATAGGGGTACAAAATGTCCTTGGAGCCTATGCATGAGTCTCAAGATAGAAGAGTAAGCCTAATGAAGTAAGATTTATATTTATGAAACATGAATACAAGATGCTCTTGAAATAAATTTTTGATTGCTAAGTTAATAATAAAATAAGAAATTCCAAACAATATAATTTAGACAGTAATTGTAAACCCATAATTTAATTATTATAAAAATTATTGCAATGAGTAAAGGTCACTATAAAAGCAAGAGCAATATAACTAACTAGAAAATTCAAAATATTGTTTTAAAATGGTCACGTCCCATATTCTTATATTCATTTTAATTATAGAAAACGTGTGCTTACCTTAACAATCTGTAAATCATAATAAATTATAATACACAAGATCGAGAATAAAGCCAATCATGAATGGATCTGACATTCATTCAACAATAATAAAATATCAACTTGTAATAAGGAAAGATGACAACTAAAATTTCAAACCGATCTTATAAAAATACTGTCAAGGCTCACAAGATAATCATAAAAAATTTATGAACATATTTCTAATCTATCAGTACTAAAATTTATATTTTGAGGATACTTAAAAATTTACAAGTTCTTACATCATCACTCAAACTAAACTAGTTACATCATTACTGATTATCGCATACTTAATGGTTCTTCTTTACTTTTATTTATCCGATTTGAACTCCTACGAAACATCTGAAGGGAAAAAACAGTAAGAGAGTGAGTTAAATACTCAATAAGAAATTAATAGTTAATGACATGTATATTTATCGGTATAATAATTCATAAGGATGAGTAGGGATCATGATACATGTAAAAATTACATATATACTTTTAAAATATTTTTATGATGCAATTGACTTTTTTTTCTTATACTTAATTCTTATTATTTGTCTGTATATTCTTATCTTACATATATTAATAAATTATGCATTACCAGCTAACATAGTATCTTATCGATACCTGAATTATATTACTCTATACAATCAAAAGCCAAAATCATATAACATAGCGATATATTCTTCCTTATTTATATCCCGAAAATAAAATAAATTATATTCATTTCACACAAATCAAAGGTCTTATATTCCTTATTTATATCCTGAAGATAGGATAGTACTACCTATTATCTCCGGTAAATGAGCTCAAAATCTCACAACGATACTTATTCAAATAATAATCTGCACTATAATATTCTAAGAGATGTCAGAGAATACTATTCGTAAAAATAAATCCTTAATTTAATTTTCTTACTTCTTAAAATTTCATAATGAAAATCCTTATTCAAAATATTGCTTCTTCTTCTTAATTTTCTAATCTTAGAAAAAATTTATGTTTTTTAATATCATATTAGCTTCCACTCATGCATAACATATCATATACGTTCATAACAAAATCACGATAAAGTATATCGACAAAATAAGTTTATATATAAATTTTTACATGTGCTAGACTTACTTTTAGACAACATATTATTCAATTTTTGGTCCATAAATTCTATAATTTACTGATACACTAACTGGTTCTGTTTTATTTTATCTCTTTAACCGATTTAATCACAAATTTAGTTTATGGATCGGTTTGGCTTTTTATAATATTTTACCGGTTATATCGCGTGATTCGGTTCACCATTATCCATATAATAAGTGGTCGGTTCATCATTTTAAAGAATTATACATAAACTGGTTCACTTGTCAAATTAACTAGTTTATTAGAAACCGCTTCATTAAATATCTTTAACATCTGGTGTTTTAGAATTATCATTCCAAACAAACACCGATTGCTTCTGTGTCAAGCATCTCAAGGACATTGCAATTCTTGAGAAA
>JAOVVI020011043.1:0-12812 GCA_028571085.2 Nepenthes alata
ATCCATGATAATATGCAAGATTGGTTGGCAAACTTAACTATGTTAGTATAACTGGTCTAGGTATTTCTTTTGCAATAAACGTAGTGAGTCAATGCTTAGACTTTCCCCGAGAAAGTCGTTTGGAAGCTATCATGCGTATTCTTCAATACATTAAATGAGCTTCTGGAAAAGTGTTATTCTATGGGAATAGAGGGTATTTTGACATTACAGGTTATTAAGTCGCTTATTAGGTAGAAATTTAATATATTGGAAAAGCAAAAAGTAGGCAGCAGTATCACGTTCTAGTGCAGAATTTGAGTATCGCTTGATGGTACTAATTACGTGGGAGTTGATATCGATAAAATGAGTCCTCATTGAACTTGTTGTAGACTATTTTTCACCAATTATATTGATGTGTGACAGTCAAGTTGCTTTGCATATCGCCTCAAACCCTGTATTTTATAAACGGACTACGCATATTGAGATTAATTGCCATTTTGTACCAAAGAATCTACTGGCAAAGGAGATAGCTACCTCTATGTTAGTTCAAATGATCAACTTGCCCATTTATTTACCAAATCCTTAAGATGTTTTAGAGCTGAATACATGTGTAACAAGTTTGGCACATATAATATATATGCACCAGCTTGAGGGTGAACTGATTGGGTTAAGGATAATATTGTAATTATACCCACAAAATTATATAAATATGAGAGTTTAGTGCTCATTGAGTATTATGTTTTTTCCTCTACTTCTCTCCCTTCTCTGTACTTGACAATATAAATATGTGAACTCTTTTTCATCTTGGATATATAACACTTATTAGTCATTGCTATTCTGCCTTTTCCAAACATCTATTAATAATCTTCCTTGGAGCTTTAGAGAAATCATGAAAAAATGTATTATCTTCAGACCTTGTTTCCAGTATAGGATAAGCAGTGGGGAGAATGCCTTTTTATGGACCAGACTCTTGACACCATCTGGGTCCCCTGATTGACTGCTTTACCATGATCACAAGTCTCCCTTTGCACTCAGAAGTTAGTTCTATTGTTTGGGATAATTCTATGGGTTGGCCCATTGACAATGACAATATTACTAGACTGATCAAAAAGGATATGTTGACTTACAATCCAAATTCTTTTACCAAAGATTCCATATTCTGGATTAATACCCCCTCGGCCAGTTCATTGTGAAATTTGCTTGGCACCCTTTTCAGGCTGAATGAGCTAGAGTTGTGGGAGTTGAATTGGCCCGACACTATGCAAATTCCATCCTACACTTTTTTCTCTTGCACACAATCCGGAAGCAACTGAGTACTTTGAATTGCATTCATAGTTTTATGAATCTGAACCAGGTGAGCACTCTTTGCAGGGAAGAAATTGAATACCATCTGGTGTGGCGTATGATTTGGCAGTCTTCACAGTGTGATTGGCCTTTTAGGGATTGGGACAGTCTTATTGGGTGCGCTGCCAATAAATGAAGGGTTCGTGATGAAAAATCTGTTGTGTGTTGGCTTACCTTTGCTGTTGCGATTTGTTTTAGCCAGAAAGAATTTAATCTTCGTGTTTTCAGTGATGAAATACCATCTGGTGAACCCCAGCTTGCTACTACCATTTACATAAAACAAGGGAAAATCTTTTGAAGCTTGTATTCCCTAGTTCCCCCCCCCCCAACTTCTCTATTGCCAGACTCTGGGATCTTCCCTTGTTATGCCTTAAGCCTCCTTGATCATCCCTTTTCCAGCCCTAAACTTTTCTAGAAAAATAACAATATTATGAGAGAAATGAAGCAGAAGTAGAAGAAGGTGAAGATTTTTAAATCTTTAGGTTGATTGATTGTTGTTGTTTGTATCAGAGTTTTCACTTGTTTGATTTGGGCTTTCACTTGTTTGTCATTTTTTATTTTCTTGTTTGTTTCACTTGTTTCAGATATGTTTTAACCCTGCCTTGCTCTTGCTCCTTGGGATAGTTGTTGGTTTTCCTTCCACTCACCTGCACAAGCACACATACACATCCTGAGGGGAAAAAGGAAAAGGAAAGAAGGACAAATGAGAAAACAACTAAAAATAATGAACAAAGAAGTGAAAAAAAGAGAAAAAATGTCTGTTATGGGTTTTTTCATGTTGTTCCCTCACACTCTCTCCCTCAGATTTTTGGGCGGGGGTGCTCATGCTCTGACTTGATATCCCTGTTGTTTGTTCGTTTTTGCTTTGTATGAGTTTAGTGTGCTCTACTTTGTCGAGCTTCCGTTCCCATCTGGATGATGCTCTTATACGATGGGGCTATTCTTGGGGTTTTTTCTCATATTCTTTTCTTTTGTTTCTTTTGTAGTTGTTTGTCAATGGGTGGTTGCCTTTTTGCGGGGTTGTCTTGAGGTTTACTTCAGACACTCTTTTTCCTTTGACTTTCGGATATTTGTTTTCTTTTTTGTCCTTTGAGATGTGTCCTGAGTCTTTTGCTCCATGGTCTTGCCTCTGGTATACTGTTGACTTTGATTTGTTTGTGTATTTTGCATAAATTCTTATTCCTCTATCAATGATGCTAATTACTTACCTTAAAACAATTTTCAATATATGATATATATTTGCATATAGTTTATCATAATATAATTTTAAAATGATTTTAAAAAGCATAAATTTTAAAAAAATGTCTCTTAAATGGGGGTACCTGTCTCTGTCCCAGTCCTTGGCCTGTTCCTAACTGATTGTAGTTCATGTGGCATCCCACTTCTTCAATATTGATATTGGTGATGGATCATGGAAAGTTGAAGTTCCAATACGTGCGAAGAAGCAAAAAAATGGAAAATCTAATATGGTTGGAGACATTTCTGTTGTCGACTTTGAGGATGCCACTCAATTTTTCATGTCCATTGATAAATTCTTCTATAGTGTTTTCCTCTTTTTTCACCTAGGTTTCTTTCAGTAGTATTTTCTTAAAGGTTTAACCTCTCCTTCAAACAATCAGTTATTTCATGTCAGTAGTCAGCTACTAAGATGGTCTGTTTTGCAGTGATAAAGCCTACTTTGTGGACCTCTTTGTGAGAGCATCAAATATACCAGCCATAAAAATGTACGAAAAGGTAATGTTCCTAATGTTTCCTTTCCTTTCATATATTTTGTTTTCTGTGCTATGAAATAATATACTTACAAAGGCATCAAATAATTTCTTCTAATTGATGCGCAAAGCACCCTTTTGTTCCTCTTAACAAAGACGAAGCACCTCTTTTTGATGTCACCTTTATTCTATATTTACATTGATACTGATTTTTGACATATAGAATAGTTTTGAAGTTATTTGTCATGCTAAGTTGGTGCTCATATTCTGAAACTTTGGCAGTATTTCTTCCATGGAAGCCTCATAGTTTGAACTTATCTGAGTTGCCCCAATAACTCAACCAGGGGTTATATATTAGTACTTAATGCATCATTAGATCTGGGTTATACGGATTAGGGAGTCACTTGGTCTTCCTCAACGGGTTAAACTGAAGCGGGCCCGGTCTTCTTCCCTGATAGTCTGAATCCTGCACACCACAATAAACAAACGAGAGGTCAAAAGATCGCCGGAATTCGCTCCGCGGTATATCCTTTCGACGCTCAAATAAAAAATCTTCTTTAAACAGATAGAAAGATGTGCGAATGCGAGAGATGTGTGTGATGATACACGGGTGTGGGGATGGAGTCTAGTTCAGGAGATGTGCTATGTGTGGAGCAACTTTGAGGTGGTGGTGCGCTCGACGGGGAACGACTTTGAGGATGTGCACTCGTGAATTGAGTGACTTGAAAGAGAAAGAGAGAAGATAGAGCTGTGAGAGGCTTCTTAGATGCTTTTTGGGCAAAGAGTCATTCCTATGTAAACTTTTAAGTGCCCATACCCCTTGCCCGTGGGAGCAAGAGGACATTTATAGCATTTGTGCCAGCTTAGGCTTGCTTAGGCACCAAGGTTGGCTGACGGTTGTCCGTGAAGATTCAGTGAGTTGCCCCAAGGATTGCAAGTGCCGATTATGGAAACCATGGCCAGCCAAGAGGATTTCTTCTTTCTTCGTGGCGATAGTGGAGGTAGAAGTTACAGTAGTTTCTATTAGAAGAGATCCGCTGAATCGATGTTGTCGTTCTAGGAGAGACTGCGCGATCGTAGACAGTATTCAGGGGATATTGGCTAAGCTATTCGGGGCAATTATGGAATGTTTTTCCTGCGTGTGTGGCACTGCGGAGCGGCCCTCATCGCCCGTTTTTAGTCGGATAGTCTCGGGTCGACCCGCTCGGATTGACTGCTTTGCTGCTTAGTCCTGAGCCTTTGTGAGGTCATGCTGGGGACCGCTATCCTCAGTGCCCTTCCTACATTTGGTAGGCTTGGTTCTTGGGCCGGCCCATTTTCGGCCACTCTCATCACGAGCCTTCCATGTTGAGAGGTTTGAATTTTCAACTTCTGGTATATTCATTGATAGGTCTATGTTTGTCGCTTTCCTCATTTGCCCCTTCCCCAGGTAGCCTGTCGATTCGTTGTCCAGTTGGTTTTGGCTTGATTCTCTGCATCCTACGATTCGATGCAGATTACATTGGTGTGGGAAATCTTCAGCATTTAATGGTTTTTCGACCCTACCCCTGTTATATAAATGGAGGAGCTCCCTACACCTCACATTACGATTCATCCACACCAGCCAAGGGGCATGAGAGTTTGGTGCTGGCATAGGGCCTGTGCTACCATTAGCCGAGATCAGAGGAAGCTCGTATTCGACGTTCAAAGGCAACATCCAGAGGTGTACAGGGAGTCTGCTTTGGTTACTTCTTTTCATATGGGGAATCGTTTTGGTTATCCCTTTTCACGTCCATCTCGGAGTCGGGCATATCTCCTAGATATAGCAGGGCAAGGCTTTCCTTTCACTGTGCCTCCCCTTGGATAATGGTTTGCCTTCGAGATGGTCTTCTGCTCTGACTTCTCAAGAGCTGTGGCGCATTGGAGCTTTTCCTTGTTGACTGTCAAGGGTGCGCCGGCCTATTGATCGAGCCTCCTGTTCAGAGACAAGTTCGCTTGCCGTTTGGGTGTTGGCTTCATCTAAGCAAGGCATTTGCAGTCAGATCATCATTCAATATATTTTCCCTCCATTTTTTATAATTGTACCACTACTATCTCAGGCTTTGTACTTTCTAAAAGGTGGTTAATGAATGGAACTACTGAGCATTTTGTGACTTTATTGCATGGCTCTCATTTTCTCGTCTGGTGTGAATGGTTGAAATGCTAGACTGTTGCTTTCTCTTTTTTGACAACTTTTCAGATAGGCTGCTTGGTTTCCTAATGGGCCAATCTTCTAGCGATCCTGACTCTCGATGGCTCTAAACGAACACTAGGCCGGGGTGGGGGCCAGTTAAATTGCCTCGGGCCCATTGGGATTGTGCGCCGCCCGCTTTGCTGCTTAGGGAGTTGAGTGTCACTGTCTTGGAACCTACGTGGGGTTGTGGAGTAGATATCCTGTGCCTGACAACGGACAGCTGTCCCCGCTGGGCGGCGTGGCATCGAATCATCATTAATTACGCTGGGTGATTGACGTGCCAAGACGTCTCGTGGTGCGAGCAAGTGTTGCTGTCATTATGGAGCACGCCTTTTCAGTATTTCCCCAGCAATGTCGTTTCAGGAAAGGGCGTCGGTTTATTTAAACGTTGAATCCTTGTTGTTTCTGCATCGTTTTGCCTTTTGAATCGCTTGACCCCATTTCTCTCGCTTCCCTCTTTCTTGGCATCTCAGGGTGACATTGCGATTTCTTTTGTTCTTTCTAGCCAGGATATAGCATCCCTGTTCAAGAGATACAATATTCTTAGCGATATCTTGCACATTGCTCCTAGGGTCGGTGATTCGGCTTGTGACCCCCCTTCGAGGTTCATCACTATTTACGAGGAGCACCTAAAAGTGGGCCTTTGCATTCCCTTCGCGAATGAGATGATCGAGATCTTGCAGGCGTTGGAGATCCCTGTGGCTCGCCTTCACTCTAACACCGTGCAATACCTTCTGTTTCTGTGTGCCTTTTGTCGCACCAAGGTTTTTTGTCTTGACGCTCGGGGCATGCATACCATCTTCTGCTTCAATTAGGAGTACGATTGCGGGCCATCTAGAGACAGGGTAGCGCTGGAGTGCCAAGGCGACGTGGAAGTGATTGTAGCTGAGCCGGAGGTGAAAGACACTAGGCGGTTGGCTGTGGAGTCATCCGGGGGGCAGACACTGCCCTTTTTTCATTGGATGGCCAGGATATGGCGGAGGCCCTTGCTGCTCCTAATGCCGGGGCAAGTAGCGCCACGTTTGGCGACATGAGCGAGCCCATCGAGGCTCTCACCCTGGCCAAATACGACGCCCCTCTCATTTAAGTGCTAAATGGCGATCCGGTCACTGTGGCGGATGTGGGGACTGATGGTGTCGGCGAGGCTATGAAGATTGACACTGATGTTGAGGAGCCTGTCGGGGCGTCTACCCTTTGGCACCGGTTCCCAAGGTCCAAGTGGCCGCTGAAATGCCCAGCTCTGACCCTATGTCAGAGGTCTTGGATCGGGGGCCCCCACTGGCTTTTTTCATTTAGGGATTTTTCGGGACCCTCGTCTTCGAGGGAGGCACCCATCCTGGTGTTATGATCCGGATGCCCTTTTACTTTTGCCGTTATCGCCTTTATATGACTTCTTCCCTTCTCATTTTCAGGTATCGACGATGCTGCACCTACTCGAGATGAATTTTCTCCAACGGGAAACCCTAATTCGTCAACTCGACTCAGAGGTCACCAATCTCACTTAGACGCGTGTCAACCCAGGTGTTCTTGAGGAGATGCAAGGTCGGGTGAACGCTGCCATTGTCAAGGCCTAACAGAGTCAAGAGCAGGTGGATAGCCTTTACCTGGAGTTGTTTGAGCTCAGGGCTAGATCCCAAGAGCTCGTGGAAGAAAGGTCCTGAGCGCTGGAACAGATTGTCGCGACTGAGCTGCTTCTTGCTGACCTTCGGTGCGAGAACGCTCGACTTGCGGAGGAGCTAATGACCTAGCTCAGCCCGAAGGAATTGGGTCATGCATTGAATGTCAGATTCAACTCAGCAGGTAGATCGTCTCCTTAGCGGTCCCAGACTTCCTAATTGGCTTCCTCAATCCGAGGAACTGCAGTGCTTGGCGTCAATCTTACCTGATGGATTTCTCCAAGAGAGGGGGAGAGCCCTCAGTGCACCACCGAGGAGCCCCCAACTTAGGTTAACCGTCTTTTTATGCTGTAGGCCTAGGCAACATCTCATTGCTTGGCATTGTATATTTGGATTTCTAATAAATCGGCAAGCTTTTTCCTTTTGATTGTTGTTGCTGGTGCTTTTGCATTCATGCAGAATCCCTTTGTTTGATGTTTCACTATTTGCCAGCCAGGCATTATGGCCATTGCGGCTAGACTTGGTGTGGACATTAGGGTTCGGCTGTGCTCGTTCATGCAGGGGGAAAGGTCGTGGCTCTTTTTGTGCTCTTTCTTACGAGAGGACGTCGTCGCATGCCTACTGGCGAGCCTCACTGGGGCTGACTGGGTGTCATGACTGCAACCGCTGAGCCCTGGTGAAGGCAAGGTCGTCGTTTGCACGGTATCGCTAGAGCTTGGTCCCACTATGGGGGAAGTTATTGCTCTTGCACATCTAATCCTAGTTCGCTGAACATTGTTGACTGATGGTGCTGGTCCCTTTTGGAGGGAGTTGTTACACGCATGTTGTAGAAGTTCCCTAAGGTTTAACAACCGTCCAATGGGGAGGTCTGACGCTTGGTCTGCGAGCCTCCCTGGCCGTGGGATTTGACCTCGTCTCGACTACTCGGTTGCGGGGATTGAGGTTAAGATTCGACCGTCTCTAGGCCGCTTGGTTAATGGGATTGAGGTTTTTGACCAGGTCGCTGCCAGTTAGGAACAGGTGAAGGGGAATTCATCCGACTTAGGGGCAAACTGGGCCACCTGATTTTATGCAATGTCACACAAGCATTCATATAAACAAATAATCAATAAACAATCATTTTATTAATTTAAACGTGGTACACATTACAAGCAGGCTCAAATGACAAGTGCTAGACCTACCTGAGTTCGGCATGGGGTCATTGGTAATATTTCTTAAAGTAGACGTTCAACGTTCTTGGGACCAATTTGTTATTCTGAATGCGTAGCTTGTACCTACCGCTTCGAAGAATTGCTGAGACAAGGAATGGGCCCTCCCGGTTTGGGGAGAGCTTGTTCCAGTTGGTGTTCTTGCCTATGACTTCTATACTCCGCAGAACTTAGTCTCCTACCTCGAATTGGCATGCTTTCACTCTCTTATTGTAATACCGAGCAATCCGTTGTTGATAGGCCGTTGTGCGCATCTTGGCAGCATCTCGGGCTTCTTTAAGCAGGTCAAGATGCTCTCAGAGCCATTCGGAGTTATTGAGCGGATCGAAGCTTTCGATTCGGAGGTTGGGCAGTCTGATTTCTACCAGAATGACCACTTCAGTCTGATAGCATAGGCTGAATGGAGTCTTGCGAGTAGGCTCCTTTGGCATCGTCTAGTATAACCATAATATAGAAGGTTGCTCGTTTGCCAATGAGCCCCCAACGTCTTCCAGCTTGGTCTTCAGCCCGTGTAGTAGGGTTCAGTTGGTAACCTTCATTTGCCCGCTTGCTTGCGGATAGGCAACGGAGGTGTGAACCAGCCTGATGTCCAAATTCGTACATTATTTGGTCAAGCGCTTGCCGGTGAATTGGATTTCGTTATCAGTTATTATGATTTCGAGAATCTCGAATCTGCAAATGATGTTCTACCGAATGAATTTCGTTGCCTTTTGTTCGGTGATCTGGGCCAGTGGGGAGGCTTCAACCTACTTTATGAAATAGCCAATACTGACTATGACAAACTTTCTCTGCTCGGACACGAGAGGGGATGGGCTGAGTATGTCGAGCCCCCATTTTGCGAACAGCCAAGGGGCCTGCAGAGCTCTTAATTCCGTGGGCGGTTGATGGGACATGTTGTCATGAATTTGACAATTCTCATACTTTTTCACAAACTCCATGGCGTCTCGCTTTATTGTCGACCAATAATAGCCCAATAATAGCCCTGACGCATTATTTTGAAGGTAAGGTTCTTACCCGTGATACCGGATCCACAGATGCCGAGATGCATCTCCTAGCGTGTATTCGGCTTCTTCTGGTGTGAGACATCGCATGTATGGGGTGGAGTATCCTCAACGATACAACCTCCCGTCCACAACGGTATACCAGCCGGCCGTCTTTTTCATGCACTTGGTGCCCTTTAGGTTTTCCGACAGGGTGTCATCGGTGATATATCTCCAATAGGGAGACATTCAGCTTTCGTTGTTCAAGACTTATAACACTTCTTGCTCGAACTCTTCTATACTTTGAGAGGTCAAGACTTCCCACATGTCCCAGGAGTATTGCTCTGGGCTCTCAGTCTCGGTGGCTTTTGCCAACTTATTCGCCTTCCTGTTGTCCTCTCTTTGGATGTGTGCTATCTCGACTTTGTGAAACACCTTGGTCATGCCCCTCGCTTTGGTGAGGTACTTTACGAGTAGAGGGCTCGATACCTCAAAGTTCTCTAGGACCTGGTAGATGACCAGTTCTGAGTTACCGTCGACAATTAAGCACTCTACCGAGCATTCTCTTGCTAATCGGAGTGCAGCGAGTAAGGATTCATATTTGGCGACGTTGTTGGTGGCCGAGAACTCAAGTGTCATCAAGTATCTCATCTCTGACCCGTTGGGAGTTCTCATGATCGCTCCTCCCCCGCTGCCAGACTGCATCGATGATCCGTCTACATGCCACGTCTAGGCTGGGGCCTCTTCCGACTGGTGGGCACCTTCGCCAGGACCTTAGGCGTCCGAAACCGGGGTCATGGTTTTAACTACGAAGTCTGTCAAAGTTTGGCCCTTTATGGCCAGCCTTGGCTTCAACTCTATCTCGAACTTGCCCAATTCGATGGCTCATTTGACTAGTCGTTCAGAAGTATTGGGTTTCTGCAGGATTCCCTTTAGGGGTTGGTCAATTAAGACGACAATCTTATGCGCCTGGAAATACGACCGTAATTTTCTGGTAAAAAAGACAAGTGCTAGGGCTATCCTTTTGGCATGTAACGAGTTTCGGCATCTGTCAAAGTTAAACTGATGTAGTAGACTGACCATTACACATTGGACTGCTGCCGAATTAGGACAAAGCTTAGCGCCGCGTCTGAAATCGCGAGGTACTGGAAGTCGTTGGACTTCCTTGCCTACCTCTAGTGACGTCAGCAGAGGGGGGCTGGCAAGATATTCCTTCAGCTCTTGGAAGGCGGTCTGGCAATCGGCCGTCTACTAAAAGCTGTTCGCCTTTGTTCCCCTCAGAGCCTTAAAGAAAGGAAGGTATTTCTCTGCCAACTTTGCTAGAAAGTGGAAGAGCACCACGAGCCTCCCAGTCATCCGTTGGACTTCACGGTCCAGAGCGGACTCATGTCTACGATGGCATTTATCTTCTCAGGGTTCACCTCAATTCCTCGCCAAGAGACAATAAAGCCCAAGAATTTTCCAAAGGACACTCTGAAAACGCACTTGGCTAGGTTAAGCTTCATCTAGTGCGCCCGGAGCACTGTGAAGGCCTCGTTGGGATCGTGGATATGGTCACTGGTGGTTTTACTTTTGACGAGTATGTCGTCCATGTACACTTCCATATTCCGGCCGATTTGAGTCTCGAACATTTTGTTCACGAGTCGCTGGTAAGTAGCACCTCATTCTTTTGGCCAAAAAATATAACCTTATAGCAGTACGTCCCATAATCAGTCATGGAGGTGTACTCATCCTCGGGACTCATCCGAATTTAGTTGTAACCTGAGTATGCATTCATGAAACTAAGCAACTCGTGCTTGGACGTGGAGTCTACCAGTAGGTCAATCTTGGGCAGCGGGAAGCTATTCTTTGGGCAAGTCTTATTCATATTAGTGAAGTCGATGCACATTTGTCACTTTCCATTACTCTTTTTTACAAGGACCATATTGGAAAGCCAGTCTGGATGCTGGACCTTCCTGACGAAACCAACATTAAGCAACTTCTTCACTTCTTCCCGAATGGCAATGAGCTTTTCGATGAAGTAATTCCTCCGCTTCTACTTAACGGGCTTATGATCGCGATCGAGGCCCAACTTGTGGATCATCACTCCGGTCGATATCCCTGGCATGTTGGCGGGGGTCCACGTGAAGACATTTGAGTTCTGCTGGAAGAAGATGATCAGTTGGTCTCATAGGGGTTTAGCAACTGAACCCCCAATCTGTATGCACTTTTCGGGGTCGCCGAGGTCTAATAGGATCTAGTTAGTTGTCTCACTAAACTAGACTTGCTACAAGGTAGCCTCGTCATGAAAATCGAAGTTTTTGGCTAGTCAATCTGGTGTGGCTTGAGTGACTTGGGACAAGTAGCACGTCCAACCAGTTAATTGATCACCGAAGACCTCTCTGACTTCACAAACTGTTGAGAACTTCATCTTCAGGTATAGGACTGACGTCATTGCTTTGAATGCGGATAGGCAAGGCCGACCCAAGATGGCATTGTAGACCGATGGTAGGTCAACTACTAGGAACGTGAGCATTTGGAAGGCCGTTTTCTGGTGCGTTCCTAGGATGACTTCCAGCTGAATGATTCTTTAGACAGGTACTGGTTCATTGTCCAATCCGTAGAGGGGTGCTTTGGCCAATGTCATTTGGCCCTTCTTTAGTCCCAGTTTAAAATATATATCGAGGTAAAGTAAATTACGGGAGCTTCCATCATCGATAAATACTCATTTTATTGGTAGTTTATCATACTGTTCGAAACGAGTGCGGATATAATTAGAAGGTCAACATGGAGAGTTATTTAATGTGCCATATTGTCATTGTTAAAACTAATGGTATCATTTCTAACTCCTATCGCTGGCTTCTTATTGTTGGCAACTGTCTCTCTGCGGTGCGAGGCATTACTTTTGGATAGCCGGGTCGTTACCATGGTGACTACCTCAGCCGTGACTCGGTTCCTCGGTTGTCGTTGCTCTGGCCCTTCTTCGCCTACTCTACTGGAGGCTTTCCCTCGGTTTCGTAGGAATTTGATGAGGTGCCCCTTCCGGACGAGGGCCTCAATTTTCGGGTTTCGCCTTGTCCCCTCCCTTCAGTTTCTTAGTCGGCTTCGGCCACTTCAGAAACTTTTCGTCCTGTATTTGCATGAGGATGTTAGTCTGGGAGTCATTCAGAGGGGTCAGGTTTAAGGGCCTGAACTCCCTTCATGCCCCCGGCTCTATCCCGGGCTGGTTCCTGGGGCCACAAGAGCTTGTGTGGTCTTCGTTCCTCCACTTTTCGTCTGCCGGCCCATGACTGTAGTGGTCCACATGCTCCAGCTGATTCGCTTCGTTGGCTTCCTTGGCTGCTATATAAGTGAGGGCGATAGTTTTAGTCTTACGGAAGGTATGAGGATTTTTATGGGCCAGATGTTTGAAAAAGTCGCCCAGCTCTAGAGCTGGTATGAAGGTGCTAAGCTTTACTTAGTTCGTGAGCCTCGGTATCTGCCAAGCCTCCGCAGTGAACCGGGTCAGAAAGCTCTTCAAACTATCGCTTGGTGCCTACTTGATATGGACAAGGTGTCAAGGCTGCTTCTCCTCCCTTCGATTGGATGCAAATTGCGACAAGAAGCTATCAACCAGCTTTTGGAATGTCCAAATCTGCCAGTGATTGCCCCATCCTAGATCTACGAAGTCCATCTTGTGATGAAGTTTCTGTGCCTAGTGCTTTCTTGTGTTGCACTGATCTTCTTCTATCCACTGGGGTGACATCTTTCTTTATTTTGCCCTTTTTGTATTTATTTATGCACAC